>SKCR01011073.1:0-21929 GCA_019454045.1 Zanthoxylum bungeanum | reverse complement strand
AAGACCATATACACCTACCCTGATGCGGCCTCCCATAGACACCTAGACATACTACCAATGGATTCCGCGGGGTCTATCCAGAGCGAAGCTGTTTTCCGTACCATCGGTAAAACACAACCTCCTATCGCACTTGCATAAGTATCCAATACTTAAATTATGAGAACTATGCCGTTGTGGCCCTCACAACGTGCACAGCCTATTCCGCATTATCGATGTCCAGTCTCGATAATATTACGGCTAGGGATATTTAATGATTAAACCTTTATGGATTGATACTGTCTCATATCATCTCAATCCAGTACTAATCATATGGACTTTCGCCATTTATATATCAAAGTAAATAATATTTACAAAATGGCCAAAAGGCAATTTCATTATTACATAGTTAATTTTGTACAATAATACAATATCATTTACAAACAGTGACGCTATGGGACACAATGTCTAAGAAAGAATATGGTATTCTTTCACAGTGGACTCCTCCCTGGAACCCGCAATTAAACGGTGTGTCCGAACGGAGAAACCGCACCTTGTTGGACATGGTAAGGTCAATGATGAGTCGCACTGAGCAGACCAATATCCTTCTGGGGATACGCATTAAACAGTGCTATACTTATTTTGAATAAGGTACCGTCGAAGTCTGTTGAACAGACTCCATATGAGATATGGACAGGAAGGAAACCAGGTTTCTCTTTCCTGAAGATTTGGGGATGCTGGGCATATGTTAACGTTTGGAAGTTACCAAACTTGAACCCAAATCTGATAAATGCCTTTTCGTAGGATATCCTAGGGAAACCAAAGGATATTAACTTCTATCACCCACAAGAGAACAAAGTATTTGTTCTCTACAAGCATTTTTTTCCTTGAGAAGGATTTTATAAATGCAGTGGTAAGTGGGAGGAAAGTAGAACTCGATGAAGATCGTAGTGATACTGTTCCTGGCAATGAATCAACGACGGAACAAGAACAGACCGTCCGGGATGATTCTGTACCATAAACTTCACATACACAAGGACCCGCGTAGGTCGGAGAGAGTCAGAACAATAACCTGAAGGTATGGGTTCCTGATCTCACCTCATGTAGATATTAATCTTATTGAGGATAATGAGCCGGCTACGTATGAGGAAGCGATACAAATATCGATTCCGCTTTATGGCAAGAAGCCATGAGTCCGAGATGGATTCCATGTACGCCAACCAAGTTTGGACACTGGTTGATGCACCAGAAGGCGTAAAGCCTATTGGATGCAGATGGATCTTCAAGAAGAAGACCGACATGGATGGCAACGTACAAACTTACAAAGCTAGGCTTGTAGCGAAGGGGTATCGTCAACAAATGGTATTGATTATGACGAAACCTTCTCACCCGTTGCCATGATTAAATCCATTCGGATATGCTTGCAATAGCTGCATATTTTCGATTACGAGATATGGCAGATGGACGTTAAAAACCGCTTTCCTTAACGGAAACCTTTTGGAGGATGTTTATATAGCAACAGCCTGACGGTTTTATCGTACCTAGACTTGCAAACAGGTTTGTAAGTTAAATCGATCCATTTATGGATTGAAGCAAGCATCACGGTCATGGAATCAGCGTTTTGATGAGATCATAAAAGAATATGATTTCATGCAAAACGCAGATGACCCTTGTGTATACAAAAGGTTAGTGGGAGAGCACTTACTTTTATTGTCCTTTATGTCGACGACGTATTGCTTATAGGCAATGACATTCCCATGCTAACGTCGGTGAAAGCTTGGCTTTCATTAAAATTCTCCATGAAAGATCTGGGAGAAGCAGCCTTTATTCTTGGAATAAAGATCTACCGGGATAGATCTAGAAAGCTGCTTGGACTCTCCCAGAGTACATACATTGATAAAGTGTTGAAGCGATTCAACATGGAACAATCCAAGAGGGGATTGGTTCCATTGGTACGTGGTACCTCTCTGTCTAAGGACATGTGTCCTAAGACTCAGGAAGAGAGAGACAACATGAGTCGGATACCGTTCGCCTCGGCAGTCGGATCGATCATGTATGCCATGATATGTACACGACCTGATGTCTCATATGCTTTGAGCATGTGCAGTCGCTATCAGGCCGATCCAGGTGAAGGTCACTGGATAGCAGTTAAGAATATCCTTAAGTATCTTAAATGAACTAAGGATGCTTTCTTAATTTATGGAGGTGGAGAACTTGCGGAATCTGGGTATACCGATGCAAGTTTCCAAACCGACAAGGATGACTACAAGTCGCAATCCGGGTACATTTTTTGTTTGAATAACGGAGCAGTGAGCTGGAAATCTTCCAAGCAAGATACTGTTGCCGATTCAACAACAGAAGCGGAGTACATCGCTGCATCTAAAGCAGCAAAGGAGGCAGTTTGGATCCGAAAGTTCCTAATCGGATTAGGAGTAGTTCCGTTAGCAGCTGAGCCCGTTCCATTGTATTGTGACAATAACGGGGCTATAGCACAGGCTAAGGAACCAAGGTCTCATCAACGGTCCAAGCATGTTCTTCGACGTTACCATCTGATTCGGGAGATTATACATCGTGGCGATGTAAAGGTCGAGAAGGTCACATCAGATGACAACATTGCAGATCCGCTGACAAAGGCTGTTCTTCAGCAAGTTTTTGAACGACATATACATAGTTCGGGTATTAGATGCTTGAGTGACTGGCTATAGGCCAAGTGGGAGATTGTTAGACATTATGTCCCATAGCGTCACTGTTTGTAATGATATTGTATTATTGTACAAAATTAACTATATGATAATGAAATTGCCTTTTGCCGTTTGTAATATTATTTACTTTGATATATAAATGGCAAAAGTCCATATGATTAATACCGGATTGAGATGATATGAGACAGTATCATCCATAAAGGTTTAATCATTAAATATCCCTAGTCGGAGTATTATCGAGATCGGACATCGATAATGCGGAATAGACTAGTATTGCGCTTGTGCACGTTGTGAGGGCACAACGGCATAGTTCTCATATATTTAAGTATTGGATACTTATGCAAGTGCGATAGGAGGTTGTGTTTTACCGATGGTACGAAAACAGCTTCGCTCTGGATAGACCCCGCGGAATCCCATTGGTAGTATGTCTGCGTGTCTATGGGAGGCCGCATCAGGGTAGGTGTATATGGTCTTAACCTGAGACTTACATCGCTAGTACTTGCGACAATCGGTAAACTTTGGTTTTGGTGGTTGGGGACCTTAACCGGTTCTGTGTACACCTCTTCTGGGTTTATCGAGAATCGTAGTGTACTGGATGTGATGTCGAGATGGAAGTATCACTTCAGACATATGGAGGTGATGATCACACAGGACACAAAACTAGTACTCTATAAAAGGTTGCAACCATCGGGACAATATGACCAGGTCAGGATTGTCCGATTTAAAGAGACTAGTTGCTTGATGTCCGATATATGTTTCGTACGGGGCAGACACATTTCCAGCCCCAGGCCTAACATGTGATCATCCGATACTGGTTCGATATACGCAATACTACGGTATACTACGCTTGATATAGATCTTATATTCCTATAAGAATTTTTCTGGAGAATTGGGTAGGCATGGCGCTTTGCTAGAAGCCAACCTTGTCTTGTGAATCGGTAAAAACGTAGTACGAGGTACGTACGTGTTCGGATAATCCGACGACCGTATTTACTGCCAACATATCCGGAGATCTCTTGGGTCGCTTCCCGAAGATTCACCAATGACGTATGATTCAAACTCGATTAATCTTGGATTAATTACGGAGAAACTTTATCTTGGATAAAGTACTATACATAGAGAGAGAACGATTAATTTGGAATTAATCGTAAAATTATTATATTCGATATAATAATCGAAATTCGATTTCGACGCGAAATTAAAATTAGATTTTAATTCGGGCAAACGAGTTAATTTAGAATTAATTCGTTAGCGACGTAAATAATAATTTCGCTAGGCGCAATTATTTATTTAAATTCGATTTAATTAACGTCGCGACGTAAGTTCGGTATTTCAGAAATATCGAACCCGAACGCGTGAGTGCACGTGGGCCCACTTTCATTTGGAAACGTGTGGGGCCCACATGACACATGTCATATTATGCATTATTTAACTCTAATGCATTGCATGGAGATAGTGTACAATGCACTCAATGGTTTTGCATGGAAATTGAGTGTTTGACACTCTAAGCCATTGCAATTTGTGTCATAAGTTTATTATTAATTTAATAAATATTATGGCATAAATATAAATTGATTTTTGTAACAAAAATCATAGAACTCCTCTCTCTCTCACATTGCCGAAACTACATGCAGTTTTGGGCTCTCCATTTCTTCAATTTTTGTGGCAAGATTTGAAGAAGTTGTGCATTCAAAATCACAACAAAGGCTAGCACCTTCAAGGGATCATACATAGGTGATATGGGAAACTAATCCTTGAGCTTGGGAGGATCAAACAAAGCTTGGAGCTGCACTTTCCACCTTGGCCGAATTCATCACTGCACAAAGGAGAAGTTTTCATTTCATCAACGCATCCGCATTCCGATTTTTGTGAGTATGATTCCGCCATACTTCAATATTGTTCATTCATTTATATATATTTTGTTTGCTCTTGTTGATCTTGGGTTGGTAATAGAAACCAACAGAAACGATGTGCACCTCGTGCTACATGCCCAATTGCAAACTTTGACTTTTCACCTCTAGAATAGTCAAATCAATTCTCTAAGAATTATTAATTGCAATTTAATACTTTTAAATCTAAACATAGATTTATGACAAGTATATTAAATTAAGCATTAAAGTCATCATCACATAAATCTTCCAAAGATTTTATGCTCTACTTATTTTGCTTAATTTTGGGCTTAAGGTATAATAAGTTATTTTATCAAATAAAATAACCTATTATTTATTCCCTATTTGAAAATTAAATCATTTAAAATATTTTAATCCCAGATTATATTTTAAATATCCAACTTTTCAATTTTATCTTGATTACAATAGTCCAACTATTTAATCAATTATAGTGGTACTATATATTATAATGATTATAATAGTCCAACTATATAATCAAATATAATTCAAATTAATTAACCTCAATTACATTGATTACTATAATCCAATTATAAAATCAACTGTAAGCTGAAATTAATTAATTCAAATATATTGATTAATATAATCCAATTATATATAATCAACTATAATACAGTCCAACTGTTTATTAAAACAACAATAAATATTAGTCCAACTAATACTTTTAATATATTTGACGAGTGTTATTTGTTTGAGCGCGTATGGCGAGTAATTGAACGAATATTGCAAATTCAATTCTTGCCTCCCACTATTTTCGACGAGCCTCTAACCCTCTGTCGAGTACTCGGGAAACCGTGTTTCCTAGTGGGCTAGGATCCCGTTAAATATCATACAATCTTGACTTTGGCCAACAAATTGTATGATAATTAACTAGGTGGATCTCTAAGATCAATTGGATCTCATCCAACTCCTAGATCCGGTAGGTGGACATCCAAGTCCGAAACATATATCTTATATATGCCTATATATCCAATATATAGCCTAACCTTTTTCCTCTGAATCAACTAGGCCTTGGCTTTGGCACAACAAACCTGATGATCCCAGTCAAGCGCAGACCCATTGACCATGGAAGCTTCGTAATCAATGTCGATGGACAAGAAGTGGTCTTGACTTTGGCCAACAAACCACAACTTGGACAAGACACCAATATAGAACAAAGCTTCGTGATTCAAATACATCTTCGACGGACAAGGGCTTGACTTTGGCCAACAACCCATGCCAATCTAGGATCTTGAGCAAGAATCACTCAATGGAAGGAAAAGACGCATGATATTTGATGAGGGCTTTTCGCGTGCAAATTGGCTACCAATTTCATTATCTTTGTTAAGGTCTCATCATCATACACCCTTAAACATGCATTCTAAATACATAATAAAGCGAGTATGAAAATAAATAATAATGATATGCGGATGGATACTTAACACATTGATCCTAGATCAAATCTCTCCCTTTCTCACTCAAGCTAGCACTTGTATTACTTCTACCCGTTACACTACACTTCTAAAGAAACCTCATTTACATTGAGGGGAATAGGTGAGAAGAGAATACAAAGAGAATAAGGTGATAAGGCTGGACACGCAGGTCCAATTTAATAAATCGAATTTATTACAACAATTTCCAAAATTGCCCCACCCGACTAGTATCCATCCGATATACATTATTCATCCATCACAACCATGTATTCACACATAAGCATGCTATCAATCAATCTAATCAAATTAATTAATCTGATAATTATGTGATCATCCAATGTTCAAACAACGATTTGATTTTGCTCGAGTCAAACTCGTTTTTGCGAATAAGTACTCAAAGTACGAATTCATGAATTAAATTAAACTACATCATTAAATCCAATTTAACATGTATTTAATACTAATTCACTATTCAATTCCAAATTAAATATTACACTTTATTTAATAAACCTTTAACGACTTAAATTCCAAATTTAAACGCTTCGGGACTCAAAGCCCGATTAACGTCCAACGTCAATTCAATTCAAGTCTAATGGGTTTAATTAATTTCTTTAAGGCGTGGGCTTCGGCAACCAAAGCCCAATCAAGGAGTTACCCCATAAGCCCAGAAATCAATTTAGGCCCATTAGGCCCAATTAAACTTTAAAGGTTTATAAGTTGCATTTGGGCTTTATGGTAGTGGTTTTGGGCCCAATTGGATCCAATCCATTTGGCCTAAACCAACTTGATAAAATCAAGCCCAATTAGCCCCAATTACAACATTAGAAGCCCAAATCCAATTTAAGGCCTAAATAACTAAATTACATGAATCCAATTCCGCAATTTAATTACCTAAAGTGCATTACATGATTAATCACCCAAATCAATATTTCCAAAACATGAAATTAGTCCAATTAATCATGCTCATTATCATCATCACATGTCCAACACATAAATGAAAAATCAAACCCTTTTACATGCTACTTAGTCTCGGCCAAGGGAGTGATTTTGTGTCCGATTTGTTTCAATCCAATCGAACCCACAATCGATATTAAATCACCATCCAATTTGATTTCATACACATCCAATGTCACAAAATCAAAATTACCAAGACATTAGGGCATTATACCATTCGGCCAAGTGAAGCAAATTGGGGATTTTTGTTCAATTCAAAATTCAATCTAATTGACTTCAAATTAACATCATCCTACATGATTCTAACTCATCCAATGAATCAAAAAACAAAAATCCAAGATTTCCAAAATACATCCACATTCGGCCAAGGTAACATTTTTGGGCAAAATTGATCCAATCACATTTTGTTGACATTGATCAAATCAATATTCAATATAACATATATTAAGCATGCTCAAACATCCAATTTTATAAAATCATGCTCAAATACAAAATACCCAATTTTTAAGCCCTAAAATTTTCATGCTCAAACCTAGGCTCTTGATGCCTTTGTTGGTTTCTATTATGGTCCCGGATCGATTATAAGCATGAAAACATTGTGAATACATATCGACGAAGTTGCGGAATACTCACATCGATCGGTTGAGTCGATTTGAAGACGATTGAAGCCAAAATGCTCACTGTTTGGCGCATGAACTGCAGCAGTCCACTGTCTCCAATTTCAGAAATTTTGAGATGCAAAACGGAGCTCCAAGCCTCGTTCGACGGATCCCGGCTCATGGGTGAACCTCCCTACCACCTTCGCAAGACTCGTAAGTGTGCTAGCACTTGAATTTTCACCATGAAAATCCACTCTTGCTTCCCTAACATTCACGCCAAAATGGTTTCAAAAACAGTCCACTTTTGCAGTTTTTTGGGCGTGAGAGAAGAGAGAAAAATAAAAATGAGAGAGAAATGTGATGGTTAGATTAGAAAGTGTAATGTTTGGTTTATATATTTTCCAAAATATATTAATGATTTACCAAAGTCAAATGGTGAAAATCATTTAATTGATTTCTAAAATCAATTCATTACCAAACATTCCAACCACTCCACTAACTCACATCTAGTCACATCTTTCATTCAATCAATCACATCAATCAATCACATCACTCAAAGTGACATTTGATTTGACGCTTGATGTGACGAATGATTTGACGCTTGATGTGACTTGCGTTGCCGCACTCGAATTTGAAATACGAATGCGCTCGCAATCACACTCGGGCTCGGGTTCGCTAATTCCAATTAGCGAGTTTTCCGTTGCGTCGTAATTAAATGATTACGCCTAGCGAATTCACTATTCACGTCGCTAACGAATTAATTCTAAATTAATTCGTTCGCCCGAATTAAAATCTAATTTTAATTCCGCGTCGAAATCCAATTTCGTTTAATATATCGAATATATTAATTTACCGATTAATTCAAATTAATCGTTATCTCTCTCTAGACGATATTTTATCCTAGATAAAATATCTCCGTAATTAATCCTAGATTAATTTTCTCTCTCTTCTATATAATCCCAGATTATATAAGAGTGCGAGTTGTGCGTCATCGGTGGATTATTGGGAAGCGACCCATGAGATCCCCGGATAATTCGGCAGTAAATACGGTCGTCGGAATATCCGAATCACGTACGTACAAGTACTACGTTCTACCGATTTACGAGACAAGATCGGCTTCTAGCAAAGCACGAAGTCTATCCAATTCTCCGGTCATATTCTCTAAGAATATTCAAGATCTATATCAAGCGTAGTATACCAAGTATCGTGTATATCGGCACAGTATCAGATAGTCACGTGCTAGGGCTGGGGCTGGATAAGTGTTGCCCCGTCCGAAGCACATATCGGATGTCTGGTAACTAGTCTCTATAATCGGATATACATGACCTTGTCATAATATCCCGATGGCCGGCCAGCAGTTAAGAGCACTAATACCGTATCATGCGTGACATCATATCCACTATGACTGGAGTGATACTTCCGTCTTGACATTACACCCAATACTCTACGATTCTCAATATACCCAGCATTGGCGTACACAGAACCGGTTAGAGTCCTAGACGACCTCAACAAAAGTATACTGATTGTCGTAAGCATTAGCGGTGCAAGTCTCAGGTTAAGACCATACACACATACCCTGATTTCGGACTCCCATACACATAGTCATAATACTAATGGGATTCCGAGGGGTCTATCCAGAGCGAAGCTGTTTCCCGTACCATCGGTGAAACACAACCTCCTATCGTACTTGCATGAGTATCCAATACCCAAATATATGAGAACTATGCCGTTGTGCCCTCACAACGCGCACAAGTGCAATACTAGCCTATTCCGCATTATCGATGTCCAGTCTCGATAATACTCCGGCTAGGGATATTTAATGATTAATCCTTCGTGGACTGATACTGTCTCATATCATCTCAATCCAGGAACTAATCATAGGGACCTCTCTTCATTTATACATCTATGGTGATCTAATCACAAATGATGAGAGTGCAATTTCCTTGTCACATAGTTAATTTGTACAACAACACTATGATCTGTACAAATAGTGACGCTATGGGTCATGTTATCCAACACAACACGCACAAGTGTAATACTAGTCTATTCTGCATTATCGATGTCCAATCTCGATAATACTACGACTATGGATTATTTAATGATTAAACCTTCATGGATTGATACTGTCTCATATCATCTCAATCCGGAACTAATCATAAGGACCATTTATCCTTTATATATCCCGGTAATCTAATTACAAATGATAAAAGAGCAATTTCCTTTGTCACATAGTTAATTTGTACAACAACACCATGTTCTGTACAAATAATGATGCTATGGGTCATAATTGTCCAACATGTTTATCCCATGTGTCTGTGAGAACATTCATGTATCGATTGGATGACTAATCCTTAGACTTGAGGTCTTTACAATCTTATGTGTGGATCAAATAACTTTGATATTCTCCTTTCCCAGTTCAAAAGATCCGGTCATAAGGGTATGATTGGGTCATTTGTTGAAACACATGAAGTTTCTAAAGATACAACAAAGAATCGCCACTCTCTCGGATAATATTTTCTTATAAGAGTAGTATCCAGTTTGCGGGTTGATATGTGTGATCATTGCTTGAGACTGTGGCCGTATCGGAAGAATCATGTGAGATTTTTGGGTTAGCATGATTCATGACACTATCAACATGATACCTTTGACTATATGGGTAGACAATTTCCATACCCTAGGTCAAACGGTGGGGATACAGTAAGGCGATGGACCGTATCATATGTAAATCGCATACAAAATAGGTATATATATTTCCTTCTCATTTGGGGGCTTGGCATGTTGCTAGATGTCAACCTTGGTCATTGAAATCGAATGACCATCTGATCGGAGGATAATTTATGTTCGATTAAATTATCACGATTCATTTCATGTCCAACTTGAGGGGAACCTAGAAGGTCACACACAACAAAGTCGAAATCAATGTTTAACAGTGCACATTACAAATTTAACAGCATATATGATTGTTGTAGAAATTGTTCATAAATAATTCAATGTGTTTAATTATTGAACAAATCATTTATGAGGTTCCATAGTGGCTTAGGGATTGGTGAATGACAATATGGGCACTTTGGGAATTGGAATAAATAAATAAATAGAAACGTGAATAGTAACATGAATAGTAACATGAATAGTAATGTGAATAGTAACGTTAATAGTAACGTGAATTGTAAATTTTTTTTATTTGTTATTTGTTTTGAATTCCAATTCGGCCCAAACTCTTATTAGGGTTTTATAATCTCATTGAACCACTAAATTAAGATCTAATGGCTAAGATTAAATTAGCTTTTATCCCACATCGGATTCTTAATTAATTTTGTTGTCTTTGGAGCACTTATATAAACCTAAAGAATTCTTTACAAATTTTTACACCAAACATTTCATATCGTGGGTTTATATAAGTGAGCAACTCTAAATTTTTGGAGTAAGCCACTGATTTTGAAGATCCTTAAGTCTAATTGACTAGAGGAACCTCGAGTTAAAAGTTTTGAGGTATTTGCTTAGGCTAGCACCAATGGAAAAATACTCGTGCACTCAAGGCATAATCTTGCCGTGGAGTTTTGGCTTTGGTATGTGCACTTTTGGAGGCCACACACTTGGGTGGCTTTTTGGAACGTGGAAGAGCTTGCTGAGTTCGAGAAAAGCTTGTA
Source organism: Zanthoxylum bungeanum (assembly GCA_019454045.1). Lineage (NCBI taxonomy): Eukaryota > Viridiplantae > Streptophyta > Magnoliopsida > Sapindales > Rutaceae > Zanthoxylum > Zanthoxylum bungeanum. Next base: position 10,732 of record SKCR01011073.1, on the reverse strand, counting down.
GATTGGAGGGAGGACTGGAGGAGTCTTCTTCTCAAGTAACTATTTTTTCTTTCTTTATTTTAATTAGAGTTCTTATGATAGTTAGCATGTTTAGGTTTATTTTATTTTTATGTTTTATTAGTTTTTATGCTTAGAATATATAGTAACATGCATAGACTTGTAGAATAATCAAAACAAATGGGTATTGGGCAAAGGGATAGCGGCATCATAATTTCTTCTTGATTTTCCGCTGCGCACTCGCGGCCGCTTCCCAACAAATTAGTCTCTACTAACCAATTAACTTAATTAAACTGATTTAATCAAGTTGTTATAGTGATTTAATCAATTTAACTCTTAAATTATTAGTCCACTAATTGGTTTTAAAATTTAGAATTCAACGAACGGACCAAATATCATTAAACCATTTAATCGATAAAAGCATATTATTTATTCCAAAGGTACATGGTATCATATCCTGAGTTCAGACCATATTACCGACTATTCGGAACCGGCTATGGAATTTATATCTGGGTTTCCATCCGATATACCAAGGAAAATAATGTACTCATAAGGTCCATCTGTTTATAAAACTTGAATTCCCAATTTTTAAACCTTTAAACTAATTAATCTTATCAATCGGTTTGCATGCATCTAATATTCTTATTTAACATTTAAATTACATTAAATCATATTTTATGACTAGAATATCATGCATATCTACATGTTATGTCATTTGAAAATGCAAGAGTAAGCACTCTAGGCTATATGACGTGTTAATAAACATCTTAAAACATACATATTAACCCAGGACTGGGTGTCGCGACGCTCACAATTCCGGAAACTGGAATTGCTTCAGCGCTGTGGCGCATTGCGATGCAAGGTTACCTACGTCACAATGCAAACGAGGCAGTAACCTTAGTTCTTGTATGCTTAGCGTGTCACGACGCGCTAAAGGTTGTGTCACGACGCAACCCTATTTCCAGGGGTTGGAAATAGCAAAAACATACACATTTCAAATTGCGTTGACCAAGCTCTTATTTTTCTATACTAATCTAATTAGTACAATAAATCCAAGGCATGTCTTGGTCTTTAAATCTTGTTCAGTGGAGTGTTGTTGAGTTCTTCATGGAATTTCTCCGTCAAAAATCCTTCGCGGCATCAACTCCTCTAAGTTACAAATAGGGCTACATAATGGACTTATTACAAAGGAAATGAACTTAGAACACTTGAAAGAATATGACCTTATGGCCTTAACTTACAACACTTCAAAAAGAATATGACCTTATGATCTTATATTTCCAATGCTAAAAATAAGAGCCAGAAAAAATAATGATCAACACAATGCATTCATCACATGTATCAAAAGTAAACATTCATCATATGAACAGTAAAACCATTCATCTCATGAATATAATTGTGCCTACTCATAACAACATGCATTTTAATAATCTATATCTCATATAATTATAAAAACTGAAATGAGAAGGGTTAAGAAAGTCGTATATCAAAACTCTAAACAATTTAGAGAATTAAGATGTCACAATGGGTTTGGATTTTGGAATTTCGAACACTCTCACAACACTTGTGAATGTTTGAACTCTCTCTATTATCTCAATTGCACTTGTGTGAATGAATGCAAAATGTTAACCTTAAGAAGTGAGAGAAATAGTAGAGATTATATTCTCTTACACAAGCCAACTAGCCTTTTCATTAAGCATCTAATGCTTTCTTGCAATGGCCAACACAAAAATGTGTATGTCATACCAAAGCATAAGAAATAATTAGCTAAAGACAATGACTTTATCATTAAGCATCTAATGTTTTCTTTCAATGGCAAACATATAAATGTGCAGGCCATACCAAAGCATAAGAATGGATTAGCTAATGACAAAACTATTAGGTGTATACAAGCCACTTAATAGACATAATAAATTGGAGAGCATGGCAAGCCATATGGCTTTGTCTCCAAAGTAAATAAAAATCACTATCTTAATAATGATTAAATTACCTTCAATTATGTTGTAGTAATTATCTCATAATTATTACTAACTTGATTATCTCATAATCAAATAATTCTAGAAAACATTAAGTTAAACTAATTTAACATAGTATCTAGTTTAGGGGACTGTTATTTTGTACCTAGTTTGACTAAGAATATCATCTCTGTATCTAGTTTAACCCGATACGGGTATACCTTTGTATTCTGGAACACTCGGTGTTTTATATATAAAGATGATGTTTTTATATGTACAACAGATGTGAATAATGGTCTTTATATTTTGAATATAAACGAATCTCAAACATATAACATGACAAACAAAAGACTCAAATTGAGTAAAATAGAAGAGACTTATTTGTGGCATTGTTGTGTGGGACACATTAATAAGACTCGTATATCCACTATTTTGAAGAATGGATACTAGGACGGATTTGATCCTAATTCATATGATGTCTGCAAATCTTGTTTGTTAGGTAAAATGCCTAAAACACCTTTTAGTGGTAAAGGTGTACGTGCCACCGAGCTGTTAGCCCTCGTTCATAGTGACGTTTGCGGGCCCATGTCTAGCCAGGTTAGAGGTGGATATGAATACTTCGTAACCTTTACAGATATACATCAAGTTATGGTTATGTGTATCTTATGAAACACAAGTCGGAAACTTTTGAGAAATTCAAAGAGTTTTGAAATGAAGTAGAAAAACATACTAGCAAAAGTATTAAAGCATTGTGGTCGGACCGTGGTGGAGAATATATTTATGCAATGAGTTAGAAAATTACTTAATAGAATATGGTATTCTTTCACAGTGGACTCCTCCTTGAACACCTCAATTGAACGGTGTATCCGAACGGAGAAACCAAACTTTGTTGGACATGGTAAGGTCAATGATGAGTCGCACAGAGCTACCAATTTCCTTCTGGGAATACGCATTGAACAGTGCAATACTTATTTTAAATAAGGTTCCGTCAAAGTCTGTTGGATAGACTCCATATGAAATATGGACAGGAAAGAAACCGGGTTTCTCATTCATGAAGATTTGGGGATGTTGGGCGTATGTTAAACGTTTGGATGGTACCAAACTAGAACCCAAATTAGATAAGTGCCTATTTGTAGGTTATCCTAGGGAAACCAAAGTAGATTATTTCTACAACCCATAAAAGAACAAAATATGTGTTGCTCTTCATGCAGCTTTCCTAGAAAAGGAATTCATGAATGCAGTGGAAGTGGAAGCTTCGTAAATCAACACCATGTTCCATTGATATGGAAGCTTCGTAATCAATGTCAATGGACAAGAAGTGGTCTTGACTTTGGCCAACAAACCAAAACTTGGACACGACACCGATATGGAACAAAGCCTCGTAATTCAAGCACATCTTTGACGGACAAGGGCTTGACTTTGGCCAACAACCCCTGCCAATCTCGGATCTTGAGCAAGAATCACTCAATGGAAGGAAAATAAACGCATGATATTTAACGAGGGTTTTTCGCGTGCAAATTGGCTTCCAATTTAATTATCTTTGTTAAGGTCTCATCATCATACACCCTTAAACATGCATTCTAAATACATAATAAAGCGAGTATGAAAATAAATAATAATGATATGCGGATGGATACTTAACACATTGATCCTAGATCAAATCTCTCCCTTTCTCACTCAAGCTAGCACTAGTATTACTTCTACCCGTTACACTACACTTCTAAATAAACCTCATATACATAGAGGGGAATATGTGAGAAGAGAATACAAAGAGAACAGAGGTGATAAGGCTGGACACGCAGGTCCAATTTAATAAATCGAATTTATTACAACAATTTCTAAAATTGCCCACCCGACTAATATCCATCTGATATACATTATTCATTCAACACACCATGTATTCACACATATAAGCATGCTATCAATCAATCTAATCAAATTAATTAATCTGATAATTAAGTGATCATCCAATGTTCAAACAACGATTTGATTTTATTCGAGTCAAACTCATTTTGCGAATAAGTACTTAAAGTACGAATTCATGAATTAAATTAAACTACATCATTAAATCTAATTTAACATGTATTTAATACTAATTCACTATTCAATTCCAAATTAAATATTACACTTTTATTTAATAAACCTTTTACGATTTAAATTCCAAATATAATCGTAACGCGTCTCAAAGACCGATTAATATCCAATATTAATTTAATTAAAGTCCAATGGGCTTTTAATTAATTTCTTCAAGGCGTGGACTTTTGGTCAACTCGGGTCAAATCCGCAACCAAAGTCCAATTCGGGATTTACCCCATAAGCCTTTAAATTAATTTTGGCCCATTAGGCCCAATTAAACATTAAAGGTTCATTAAGTCGTATTTGGGCTTTATGGTTAAGGTTTTGGGCCCAATTGGATCCAATCCATTTGGCCTAAACCCAACTTGATAAAATCAAGCCCAATAGGCCCAAATACAACATTAAAGTCCAATTTCCAAAATTAGGCCCAAATAATTAAATATACAAAATCCAATTTCATATTCAATTAAACTAAAGTGTATTACATGATTAATCAACTAAATCAATATTTCTAAAACACCATATTAGTCCAACTAATCATGCTTAATTCATTTTTATATGTCCAACACACAAATTGAAAAATCAAACCCATTTACATGCTACAAAGCTCTCGGCCAATGAGGGATTTTGTGTCCGATTTGGTTTCAATCCAATCGAACCCATAATCGACATCAAATCACCATCCAATTTGATTTCATACACATCCAATGTCACAAAATCAAAATTACCAAGACATTAGGGCATTATACCTATTCGGCCAAGGTGATTAATTTAGGGATTTTTATCCAATTCAAAATTAAATCCAATTCAATCTCAAATCAACATCATCCTACATCATTATAACTCATCCATGAATTAAAATGAAAAAATCCAAGATTTCCAAATATCCATCACATTCGGCCAACATAAGATTTTGGGGTTTTTGTCCAATTCAAAGTACTATCCAATTGACCTCAAATTAACATCAAACATTATGATTCCAATTCATCTAATGAATCAAAAAACAAAATTTCCAAGAACCCAAAATCAATATAGCATTCGGCCAACATCACAAATTTGGGCAAAATTGATCCAATCACATTTTGTTGAAATTGATCAAATCAATCTTCAATTAAAGATCATTTAAACATGCTCAATTAATCAATTTAACCAAATCATGCTCAAAATCAAAATACCCAATATACATTCATATTCGGCCAAGATGAAAAATTTGGGGAAAATAATTCCAAATCATTTTTCAACAAATTGGTCCAACCAAAATGAAATTAAACATGTTATAAGCATACTTAAACAACCAATTTATTCAAATCATGCTCAACAAACATTTACCCAAATTTTAAGCCCTAAAATTTCATGCTTGAACCTATAGCTCTTGATGCCATTGAAGGTAAAAATCTAGGTCCCAAGATCAAACAAGACATGAAAATCATGCATGAATACACCAACGAAGATAGCGGAATACATACATTGGTTGGTTGAGTCGAATCGAAGACGAATGAAGCCAAAAAATGCACTGCCATGGACGCCCACTGCATGCAGTCCACTGCCTTCTGTCTTCAGTTTTTGAGCTGCGAAATGGAGCTCCTAATTTCGTCGGACGGATCCCGGCTCATGGTCGAACCTCCCTACCACCTTCGCAAGACTTGTAAGTGTGCTAGCACTTGAATTTTCACCATGAAAACCCACTCTTGCTTCCCTATTGTTCACGCCCAAACTGGTTCAAAACCAGTGAAGAAAATGGCTTTGTGCGTGAGAGAGATGAGAGATAAAATGTGTTATTGACTTAATAAAATGTAAAGCAAAATTGATTATATATTTTCCAAGAATAAAATAATCAATTTTTTCATTTAACTTTATCAAATAAAATCAAATAAATATTGGAGCCAAAACCAAAAAGTTTTTCCCTCCAAAATGCTTTTACACTTTATGTCAAGTCCATCATTATTTATATCACCTTTATTAAAGTGACATGATGTAAAGTCACATCACTCAAAGTGACAAGTGATTTGACGCTTGATGCGACCTGCGTCGCCGCACTCGAATTCGAAATACGAATGCGCTCGCAATCACACCCGGGCTCGGGTTCGTTAATTCCATATTAACGATTTTTTCCGTCGCTTCGTAATTAGATGATTACGCCTAGCGAATTCACTATTCACGTCGCTAACGAATTAATTCCAAATTAATCGTTATCTCTCTCTAGGCGATATTTTATCCTAGATAAAATATCTCCGTAATTAATCCTAGATTAATTTTCTCTCTCTTCTATATAATCCCAGATTATTCAAGAGTGCGAGTTATGCGTCATCGGTGGATTATCGGGAAGCGACCCATGAGATCCCTGGATAAGTTGGTAGTAAATACGGTCGTCGGAGTATCCGAATCACGTACGTACCAAGTACTACGTTCTACCGATTTACGAGACAAGGTCGACTCCTAGCAAAACACCAAGTCTTCCCAATTCTCCGGACATATCCGATTAAGAATATCAAAGATCTGTTATCAAGCGTAGTAGACGATTGTATTGTGTGCATCGGCCCAGTATCGGATAGTCACGTGCTAGGGCTGGGGCTGGATAAGTGTCTTCCCCGTCCGAAGCACATATCGGATGTCTGGTAACATAGTCTCTATAATCGAATAGTTATGACCTGGTCACAATATCCCGATTGGTTGCGCAACACTCAAGAGCACTAGTACCGTATCCTGCGTGACATCATCTCCATAATGACTAAAGTGACACTTCCGTCTCGACATCACACCCAATACACTACGACTTTCTGATAAACCCAGAAGTGGTGTACGCAGAACCGGTTAAAGCCTGTACCACAAGACTAAAGTTTATCGATTATCGTAAGTATTAGCGATGTAAGTCTCAGGTTAAGACTATACACACCTAGCTTGATTTCGGCCTCCCATAGACACATAGACATAATACCAATGGGATTCCGAGGGGTCTATCCAGAGCGAAGCTGTTTCCCGTACCATCGGTGAAACACGACCTCCTATCGCACTTGCATTAAGTATCCAATACTTATATATATTAGAACTATGTCGTTGTGCCCTCACAACGCACACAAGCGCAATACTAGCCTATTCCGCATTATCGATGTCCAGTCTCGATAATACTATGGCTAGGGATATTTAATGATTAATCATTCGGGGACTGATACTGTCTCATATCATCTCAATCCAGGAACTAATCATATGGACCTCTCTTCATTTATATATCTATGGTGATTTAATCACAAATGATGAGAGTGCAATTTCCTTGTCACATAGTTAATTTGTACAACAATACCGTGATCTGTACAAATAGTGACGCTATAGGTCATATTATCCAACACATGATTCATGACACTATCAACATGATACCTTTGACTATATGGGTAGACAATTTCCATACCCTAGGTCAAACGGTGGGGATACAGTAAGGCGATGGACCGTATCATATGTAAATTGCATACAAAATAGGTATATATCTTTCCTTCTCATTTGAGGGCCTTGGCATGTTGCTAGATGTCAACCTTGGTCATTGAAATCGAATGACCATCTGATCGGAGGATAATTTATGTTCGATTTAAATTATCACGATTCATTTCATGTCCAACTTGAGGGGAACCCAAAAGGTCACACACAACAAAGTCGAAATCAATGTTTAACAGTGCACATTACAAATTTAACAGCATATATGATTGTTGTAGGAATTGTTCAAAAATAATTCAATGTGTTTAATTATTGAACAAATCATTTATGAGGTTCCATAGTGGCTTAGGGATTGGTGAATGACAATATGGGCACTTTGGGAATTGGAATAAATAAATAAATAAAAACGTGAATAGTAACATGAATAGTAATGTGAATAGTAATGTAATAGTAACGTGAATTGAATTTTTTATTTGTTATTTGTTTTGAATTCCAATTGGGCCAAACTCTTATTAGGGTTTTATAATCTCATTAAACCACTAAATTAAGATCCAATGGCTAAGATTAAATTAGCTTTTATCCCACATCGGATTCTTAATTAATTTTGTTGTCTTTGGAGCACTTATATAAACCTAAAGAATTCTTTACAAATTTTTACACCAAACATTTCATATCGTGGGTTTATATAAGTGAGCAACTCTAAATTTTTGGAGTAAGCCACTGATTTTGAAGATCCTTAAGTCTAATTGACTAGAGGAACCTCGAGTTAAAAGTTTTGAGGTATTTGCTTAGGCTAGCACCAATGGCAAAATACTCGTGCACTCAAGGCATAGTCTTGCCGTTGAGTTTTGGCTTTGGTATGTGCACTTTTGGAGGCCACACACTTGGGTGGCTTTTTGGAACGTGGAAGAGCTTGCTGAGTTCGAGAAAAGCTTGTAGATTGGAGGGAGGACTGGAGGAGTCTTCTTCTCAAGTAAGTTTTTTCTTTCTTTATTTTAATTAGAGTTCTTATGATAGTTAGCATGTTTAGGTATTTTCTTTGTATGTTTTATTAGTTTTTATGCTTAGAATATATAGTAACATGCATAGGCTTGTAGAATAATCAAAACAAATGGGTATTGGGCAAAGGGATAGCGGCATCATAATTTCTTCTTGATTTTCCGCTGCGCACTCGCGGCCGCCTTCCCAACAAATTAGTCTTACTAACCAATTAACTTAATTAAACTGATTTAATCAAGTTGTTATAGTGATTTAATCAATTTATTTAACTCTTAAATTATTAATCCACTAATTGGTTTTAAAATTTAGAATTCAACGAACGGACCAAATGTCATTAAACCATTTAATCGATAAAAGCATATTATTATTCCAAAGGTACATGGTATTATATCCTGAGTTCAGACCATATTACCGACTATTCGGAACCGGCTATGGAATTTACATCTAGGTTTCCATCCGATATAACAAGGAAAATAATGTACTCATAAGGCCCATCTGTTTATAAAACTTGAATTCCCAATTTTTAAACCTTTAAAACTAATTAATCTTATTAATCGGTTTGCATGCATCTAATATTCTTATTTAACATTTAAATTACATTAAATCATATTTTATGACTAGAATATCATGCATATCTACATGTTATGTCATTTGAAAATGCAAGAGTAAGCACTCTAGGCTATATGACGTGTTAATAAACATCTTAAAACATACATATTAACCCAGGACTGGGTGTCGCGACGCTCACAATTCCGGAAACTGGAATTGCTTCAGCTCTGTGGCGCATCGCGATGCAAGGTTCCTACGTCACAATGCAAACGAGGCAGTAACCTTAGTTCTTGTATGCTTAGCGTGTCACGACGCGCTAAAGGTTGTGTCACGACGCAACCCTATTTCCAGGGGTTGGAAATAGCAAAAACATACACATTTCTCTGTCAAAAATCCTTCGCGGCATCAACTCCTCTAAGTTACCAATAGGGTTACATAATGGACTTATTACAAAGGAAATGAACTTAGAACACTTGAAAGAATATGACCTTATGGCCTTAACTTACAACACTTCAAAAAGAATATGACCTTATGATCTTACATTTCCAATGCTAAAAATAAGAGCCTGAAAAAATAATGATCAACACAATGCATTCATCACATGTATCAAAAGTAAACATTCATCATATGAACAGATAAAACCATTCATCTCATGAATATAATTGTGCCTACTCATCACAACATGCATTTTAATAATCTATATCTCATATAAATTATAAAAACTGAAATGAGAAGGGTTAAGAAAGTCGTATATCAAAACTCTAAACAATTTAGAGAATTAAGATGTCACAATGGTGTTTGGATTTTGGAATTTCGAACACTCTCACAACACTTGTGAATGTTTGAACTCTCTCTATTATCTCAATTGCACTTGTGTGAATGAATGCAAAATGTTAACCTTAAGAAGTGAGAGAAATAGTAGAGATTATATTCTCTTACACAAGCCAACTAGCCTTTTCATTAAGCATCTAATGCTTTCTTGCAATGGCCAACACAAAAATGTGTATGTCATACCAAAGCATAAGAAATGATAAGCTAAAGACAATGACTTTATCATTAAGCATCTAATGTTTTCTTTCAATGGCAAACATATAAATGTGCAGTGTTGGTAATTATCTAAGGTCCCAAGATCAAACAAGACATGAAATTATGTGTGAACACATCAACGGAGGAGGTAGCGGAATACTCACATTGATCGGTTATGTCGATTTGGAGACGATTCAAGCCCAAAAACGCACTGCCTGATCTCACCACTGCAACAGTCCACTGTCCTACAAAAACAGAAAATTGAGTGAAGAAGAAACGGAGCTCCGAGCTTCGTCCAATGGATCCCGGCTCAGGGGTGAACCTCCCTACCACCTTCGCAAGACTCGTAGTGTGCTAGCACTTGCGGTTTTCACCATGAAAACCCAACTCTGGCTTCCCTTGCTCACGGTTTTTGGCTTCCAAAACCAGTAACATTTTTCAGTTTGGGCGTGAGGTGAGAAGAGAGAATGAGAGAGTTTGAATTGTGTATCAAGTTATTAAAATGATTTACCAAAAATCAATTATATTTATGCCATAATTTTCATTAAATTAATAATAAAATTATGACACATAACATGCAATGGCTTAGAGTGTCAAACACTCAAACTCCATGCAATGACATTGAGTGCAATGTACACAATCTACATGCAAAGCATTAGAATGACATGTGTCATGTGGGCCCCTCACGTTTCCAAATGAAAGTGGGC
>SKCR01011072.1:0-22044 GCA_019454045.1 Zanthoxylum bungeanum | reverse complement strand
GTGATCAGACAACAAGAAGCATTAAGCTTAAGACTTAATAAGTAAACCTTTAAATTACCCAAACTATAAAATAACCCCTTATAAACCGGTGATATTAGAATTCATCACAACCCCAGATATCTAACACATAACTAGGGCTAGTAAAAACTTAAAATTAAAAGACATAAAGTAAAAATACTGAAAAGTAAAAGACATAAAGTAAAAGCTGAAAAGTAAAATAAAATAAAATAAAATGTTAAGGTAAAAGGAATTACTTTTACTATTTACTATTTTAGATATCTCCCATAAAATAATATATAAACTTGTGATAATATTACCAACCGACCAATCTGGCGGTATCCTTTATTAGTCAGGTTTAAACCAGATTAAAATGAATTACCAACCAACCAATCTGGCAGTATCATTTTTAAGTCAATATTTTAAATAGTGAATATATTATTTTTAAGGGAGATTAATCTAAATAGTAATAGTAAAAGAATTACCTTTCACCCTAGCTGGGGAAGTTACCTCTTCATGGTGAATAATAAAAACTGTAAAAAGTAAAAAAAGTTAATTACTATATTAACAAAATGTAATTAAAATTATTTACAAAACTAAAAACTAAAAAAAACTAAAAGAAACTAGAGAGAGAAACTCTCTCTTTACATCAAAGAGATGAGAGAGAGTGGTGCAACTAAAACTGAAATTTCGAGCTGAATTTATAGGCGCGGATAGGCATCTGGCGTTGCGACGCTGAGGCCTTTGGCGTCGCTACGCTGACTTCTGTCGACGTGGCACGCTCTGGTTCGTCGGTTTGCAGATTCTGGATAAGATGATAAGGTGACACGTGGCAGAGTGGTTGGGCTTCAATTATTATGACACGTGGCGGATTCTGATTGGTAGATGAGATTCTTATCCGCCACGTGTCAGATAAGGATTAGAGACTCAATGATTGATGCTGATGTGGCGCTGAGACTGTCGGCACCGTATGATTGCGACACATGGCACTTCCTGATTGGCTGATGATGACGTGGCAGTGAGGTGGCAGTTTGACTTGGTCAACCTGGTGATGTGGCTTATGACGTGGTAATGACGTGGAGTGACATGTGGCACACGTGGCGATGATGACTGTCGGCACCGTAGGATGCTAACACGTGGCATGACGCTTGTTAGCAGATCGGCTGTGATGGTGACACGTGGCACGGCGCACGTTAGCAAAGTCAAACTTTTCTCAGATTCTGACACATGGACCAGGCACACGTTAGCACTGTTCGGCGCACGTTAGGCGTCGCGACGCTGAAGGTCTTGGCGTCGCGACGCGGAAACATACCAAAAAAGCCCTTTTCGTCCATTTTTCACTGTTTTGGCCCAAATCACCTCCTGAAACTTTATTTAACTACAAAATAACACAAAAAACATCAAAATATTCACAAAACGCAAGAAACTATACAAAATATTAGGTTAAATGAGTGGGAAATAGTGATAGATTTACTACTCATCACACCCTCAAACCTAACATTTTGCTAGTCCTCGAGCAAAGCATAAAATAACTTAAATAAATTAACTAAGCCACTGTCGTAGGGATCACAGTTGCATTTAGCATATGCAACAAACCTTTAAACCCCTAGGTGTCCCTAGTGGACGAGTTGTAGTCTCGTGAGGGCTTACAGCAACGATACCCACAAACATTTTACAAAAGTAAAAAGGTAGTAAAACTAATGCACACAAAAGCAAAAAGACAAGCGAAAAGATAATAAAGATGTTAGTGACTAATCAGGTGAAACTTCTACTCCAAGTTACTAGTTGTTTTGTTTTATTCTAAATTACTGAATAAGTAATTTCTCCGATTATTTTTACCATTCTTCATATACATAGCCAACAAAATATTAAACAACTTATTTTTGCCCACAATAGTCATAAGTGCAGTTGATAAGAGAGTAATATTTTTGTCCTAAAGTTCTATCAGATTTCACACATTTTTGTAGCAATGGAATAATTTTTCTCATTTTCTGATTTTTTTTCTTTGATTTCTCTCTATTTTTTATTTATATACAATACCTTCCGTCTATGTAGCGAGTGTTGGGTCGGTGACTCCCAAATAGTTGGCTTTAGGAACTAGGTGTTAAAACACCCTTACAGACTTAATAACTCGGATCTCAGAAGTTATTTTTTTATTTTTTATTTTTTTACTCCATTACTTTTTGAGATGTTTCCTCCAATTAAACTAGAGCACTGAACATTACAAACTTTTCAATTTTAGCTCATGTCCGTATGTTACTATATATGTTGATAATATCTGTCAACTGAGCATATGAAGATCCATTTAAGTCCTTTTTAAGGAGAATTCACAAATTAAATAATTCAAAATGAAATAAACAAAAATAACTTGTTTCGAAATAGGTTTGAGATACGTCTCAGGAGTGGAAACTCCTTACTCAGCTATCTCTTACAAATTTTCACCTTTTAGTCAAATAAAAATGCAAAATATTTTTGTAATTTTTGAAAATTTTCCAATTTTTTTTGTATTTTTCGAAAAATTTTGGACTAAAATAAAAATAACACACAAACTAAAAATAAGGTACTGATCAACTAATTCCCTCCCCCAAACCTAAATGAGACATTGTCCCCAATGTCTTAAACAGTAAAATGAGAGTTAAGAAGGTCGTACCTGGTTAGCTGAAATCTACAGGAAATTAAAGGTTAAGATCCAGATTAATCCGACGCCTCTTACCACGATCGTCCTCGGACCAATTTATCTTTGAAAGGATATGGTCAACTCGTGGTTCATAGGCTATGAGTTGGTCTATTAGATCCGGAGCAGTTCTGGCAGTAAAGAGGAGTTCTTTCATAGGTTTTGACACAAACCCATTTCTCGGAGCATCATCAAAAAACACACAAAGAAAATCATAAAATCCATCAACATTACACAGTCCAAGCGGTTTCTGGTGTATGTTCAGGTTCGCCCAAGATAGAACTATAAAAATTTCCTCCAATGTACCCAAGCCACCTGGCAAAGCGATAAAAGTATCAGCACGGTTAATCATTTCTACCAGTCGTTCAGACATACCTGGCACGATCAGTTCCTCTCCATTTGATGATCCAATAAGATTTGCCTCTGCCAAGGGTTTTAGGATGATTCCCAAAACATTACTGCCTCCTTCCTGTACAGCCTTTGAAACGATCCCTATAAGTCCGAGATTGCCTCCGCCATATATTAAGTGCATATTCCTTGCAGCTAAGACTCGACCCAATTCTTATGCTGTTTATACGTATTATGGTTTAGTTCCAACACTACTACCGCAAAACACACAGATGTTTTCAACTCGTCTTCTTGAAGTGGCTTCCATTTTTTATGTATTTCTTTTTCAAATCAGGATGCCTTCAAAAGTGTAATGACGGGCTGAATTTATAGTACCTGAAAAAGGGTGAGTAATAATAGCACTAATATCTTCCAAATGACGATTGTTAGCTAAACAACAAAAGAAATCTTGAAAGGTCAAAAAGTCTGGATCCTGTCTACGAAAATAAAGATAATTACAACAGAAAAGCAAATCAAAAATATAATTAAGGCAACGGAATTGTGTGTGCAATACGCCACTCGCTTAGTATAAATTCATTAGGATGCGTCTCAAGATTTTATTCCTTACTCAACCATCGCTAATGAATTGTTTCTCATCTTTGATTGCCAAACACCATTCCTTCTGTCTTAAAATGCTTCCTTTGTGCTTTTCCCTACAAAAATAACACACAAAATTAAAAACTCTACAACATGTATACACAAAATATGAAAACAAAAATTACAACAAATTGCATGGGTTGCCTCCCTGCTAGCGCAAAATTTTTTGTCTTCAGCCAGACGTGACTGAAATCCATATGTCAAGGAGGTTTCAATGTTGTTTTGGATGTTCGATTAAAGATAATCCCGTGAGCATTGCTTTTGAATGGTCTCTTCCAACGGTAAAGTGGCAAAAAGAATTTTGTCTTATTTAGTGCTCGTGCTACCTTTTTGCTCTTTATTACTCCAGTGGTTCCTGCAAAGAAAGAAAGAAAATCATGAGGTCTCGTATGGTGCTTGATTTGGAATGGGAGTTCCATTCTGTCAAGTTTTTGGGCGATATCTTTGATTTGTACTTCCCAAAACAGCGATGTTTCTCCTGAATGCTCTGGATCTTCAATAAGGTCAGACATTTGCTCCTCCATTTACTCTGCTTCTTGTTCCACCTTTTCTTCACAGATGTATTGTAAAATTTTTATATTCAGCTCTTCATCTGTCATCTGTGAAATACATGCTTCAAAATTGTCAACCTGAGGATGCAAAGATGTTTCTGACATTAGGGTTTCATCCTCTGATACGACTGGAATGGATGGTTCAGATAGATCTCTTCAAACATCAAGGTAAAGCATGCTCCAAGATCTTCATTTTGAGGATTGAAAGTTTGATCCTCCGTTGTTGGTGCAGTTGGTATAAATAGATCAGCTTCATCCTCGTCATAATCTGAATAATAAAAGTCAAATTGAGACTTTGCCGGTTCGGGCTTCTGAACTGATACCTCTGGTTGTTGATACTGCTCAGCCTCATTCTCTGTTGAAGTGTCATTGTGAAATGATTGGTACTCGAAGGCTTCATCAGTGTCATCTGAAACTGGCTCTTGAGATATGTAGTTCTGGTTTTCTGTGAATTGTCTCATTTGATCTGTCATCCTCTTAATGAATTCTGATTGTCTCTGAATACTTTCAAATTGATTCTGGCATGTTTCAAGCATTGTATCCAACTTTTCTTTTCGTTTCTTGAACATATCTTTGAGCATGTCAACCATCTGATATTCTTCTGATTGTTCTGGTTCCTGATGAAGATCGTAGGTAGATGGTGGATAAGATGGAAAATGTGATGATTCTTCGTACCTTGAATGATTCCAATAATTCTGCCACTCTGAAAGGTAAATACATTGATCGCTCGGGTGGTTACCATCACATATTACACATCTCCATATTTCGTTCTGTTGAGCAAATGTAAAATTGCTTGATTCTGGCATCCAGTGATAGTTGTTGGGCTGGACAATAGGCCTTAGAAAACCGGACTGTTGCACCCAGATTTGGGGTGTATCTTCTAGTAAAGCTCGTAATTCTGGACAACAGTATTGCTTCTTAGCAATAACATTCCCATAATATAATCGATGAAAGCTTGGCTTTCATTAAAATTCTCCATGGTATACCAGGGAGAAGCAGGCTTTTTTCTAGGAATAAAGATCTACTGGGATAGATCTAGAAAGCTGCTGACAACCCTCACAGAGTTCGTACGTTTTTGAAATGTATGTGACCTAATGTCTCATATGCTTTGAGCATATGTAGACGCTATAAGAGCAATCCAGGTGATGGTCACTGGATTGATCTAAAGAACATCCTTGAGTGTCTTGGACGAACTAAGGATGCTTTCAGAAAATATGGGGAAATGAGAACTTGAGGTGACTAGGTTCACGGCTGTAAGTTTCCAAACTGACAAAGATGACTTTAAGTCACAATAAGGGTACATATTTAGTTTGAATAACAGAACAGTGAGCTGGAAATCTTCCAAGCAAGATACTGTTACCGAATAAATAACAAAAGCGGAACATTGTTGCAGCCGGGGCAGCAATAAAAGCATTTTGGATCTATATGATCCTAATTGGATTAGGAGTAGTTCTGTTAGCAGCTGAGCTAGGCTACAGCATAGGCTAAGGAACCACGGTCTCATCAATGATCCAAGTATATACTTCGACTAATTCATCTGATTTGTCAGATCATACATCGTGGCGATGTGATGATCGAATAAAACGCATCAGATGATAACATTGCAAATCCGCTAACGAAAACTGTTTCTCAGCAAAAATTTGAGCGACCCGTATATAGTTCAGGTGTTTGACACTTGAGTGATTGGCTATAGGCCAAGTGGGAGACTATTGGACAATTATGACCCATAACGTTGTTATACAAATTAACTATGTGACAAAGGAAATTGCTCTTTTATCATTTGTAATTGGATTATCGGAATTTATAAATGATAAAAGTCCATATGATTAGTACCAGATTAATAAGATATGAGACATTATTAATCCACGTAAGTTTTAATCATTAAATATCCCTAGTCGTAGTATTATCGAGACTGGACATCGATAATGCGGAATAGGCTAGTATTACACTTGTGCGTGTTATGGAAGTTTAACGGCATAGTTCTCATATATTTGGGTATTGGATACTCATGAAATTGTAATAAGAGGTTCTGTTTACCGATGGTACGGAAACAGCTTCACTCTGGATAGACCCCTCGGAATGCCATTGGTAGTATGACTATGTGTCTATGAGAATCCGAATCAGGGTAGGTGTATTTGGTCTTAACCTGAGACTTGCATCGCTAATACTTGCGACAATCAGTATACTTTGGTTTTGGTCGTCCGAGGCTTTAACAGGTTCTGTGTACGCCTCTTCTGGGTATACTGAGAATCGTAGTGTATTGGGTGTGATGTCAAGATGGAAGTATCACTTCAGTCATATGGAGATGATGATCACGCAGGATATGGAACTGGTACTCTTATATGCTGCAGCTATCGGGATAATATGACAAGGTCATGATTATCCGATTATAGAGACTAGTTACCAGAGATCCGATATATGCTTCGTACGGGGCAGACACAATTCTAGCCCCAGGCCTAGCATGTGACATTTCTGATACTAGATCGTAATACGCAATACTATGTACACTACACCTGACAAAGATTACATATTCCTTTAAAGAATATCTCTAGAGAATTGGGTAGGCATGGTGCTTCGCTAGAAGCCAACCATATCTTGTAAATCGGTAAGAACGTGGTACCGGGTATGCACGTATTCGGATAGTCCGATGACTATATTTACTGGAAACATATCCAGGGATTTCTTGGGTCGCTTCCCGAAGATTCACCGATGAGATTTGACTCGAACAGAAATTTAATCTAAGATTAATTATGAGAGAGAAAATTAATCTGGGATTAATTACGGCAATAAATTAATCTGGGATTAATTGCGTCGAGAATTTAACTAGGATTAAATTCGTCGAGAAGAGAGAACGCGATTAATTTAGAATTAATCGGTAAAGTAAATTTAATAGTGAAATTAGATTTTAGTATTTAATTTATTTAATTGGGCTAAAATAATATATTTGATATATTAATTGAAATTAGATTTCAATGCAGAATTAAAGTTGGATTTAAATTCAAACGAACGAATTAATTTGGAATTAATTCGTGAGCGACTTCCATAATAATTTTGCTAGGCTTTATTATTTAATTAAATTAGATTTAATTACGTTGAGATGGAAAATTCGCTTAATCATATTAATGAAACCGGGCCGAAATTATGTTGAGTAAGCCAACTCAAATTTTAAATTTAAAGTGGAGGGACCCACTTTACTTACATCAACCTTTTGACACTTGATGTGAGTAGTTTGCTACATTTAATTGTGATGGAAATTGTTTGAAAGTAATTGTATTATTTTAAAACACACACCAACCAAGTCAACACACACACTTTTGGATTAAGTGTGAATTATTCACTCTCTCCTAAACTCACTCCATTGGCCGAATATTTGCTTCCTTAGAGGGTAAATTTTTCTTTAAATTTTTGTTCTTGCTAGCACATCAAGGAGTGAATCAATGTGATAGGGAAACTCACCCAAGTGTTGGAAGCACTTAAGAAGGACTTGGAGCTTCCACCGAAAGCATAAAAAGTTTTGAACTCATCCGATTAATGTGAGTATTTTCCGCAACTCTTTTGATTTTATTCACACACAAATCACTCTTAGACGATCTTTGCATGTTCTAGGAACACATACAGCATGATGGTATGCTCCTCCCTTAAAAGGGTAGCCGATCTCATAGGCTACTAGCGGAGATCCGTCCGCTTGGTGTATCACATGGATGCATGAGTTGCTCGTGTCCATCGAACTGACCGCCGAAAGTTTTCACATGGAGTGTTTATCCCATGTGTCTGTGAGAACTTTCATATATCGATTGTATGACTAGTTCTTAGACTTGAGGTCTTTACAATCTTATGTGTGGAACAAATAACTTTGACATTCTCCTTCCCCGGTTCAAAAGATTCGGTCATAAGGGTATGATTGGGTTATTTGTTGAACACATGAAGTTTGTAAAGACACAACAGAGAATCGCCACTCTCTCGGATAATATTTTCTTATAAGAGTAGTATTCCAGTTCGCGGGTTGATATGTGTGATCAGTGCTTGAGACTGTGGCCGCAGCGAAAGAATCATGTGAGATTCTTGGGTTAGCATGATTCATGACACTATCAACATCATACCTCTGACTATATGGGTAGACACTTTCCATACCCTAGGTCAAACGGTGGGGATACTGTGAGGCGAGGGACCGTATCATATGTAAATCGCATACATAATGAGTTTATATATTTCCTTCTCATTTGGGGGCCTTGGCATGTTGCTAGATGTCAACCTTGGTCATTGAAATCGAACGACCATCTGATCGGAGGATAATTTATATTTGATTAAATTATCAGGATTCATTTCATGTCCAACTTGAGGGGAACCCAAAAGGTCACACATAACAAAGTCGAAATCAATGATTAACAGTGCACAGTACAAATTTAACAGTATATATGATTGATGTAGGAATTGTTCATAAATTGAACAAATCATTTATGAGGTTCCATAGTGGCTTAGGTTTTGGTGAATGATGATAGGGGCACTTTGGGAATTGGAATAAATAAATAAATAAAATGTGAATAGTAAAAAAAAAAATTTGTTATTTGTTTTGAATTCCAATTCGGCCCAAACTCTTATTAGGGTTTTATAATCTCATTAAACCACTAAATTAAGATCCAATGGCTAAGATTAAATTAGCTTTTATCCCACATCAGATTCTTAATTAATTTTGTTGTCTTTGGAGCACCTATATAAACCCAAAGAATTATTTACAAATTTTTGCACCAAACCTTTCATATCTTCGATTTATATATAAGAGAGAACTCTAAAGGTTAAGAGTAAGCCACTGATTTTGATGATCCTTAAGTCTAATTGACTAGAGGAACCTTGAGTTAAAAGTTTTGAGGTATCTGTCTAGGCTAGCACCGAGGGTAAAATACCCGTGCGATCAAGGCGTAGTCTTGCCGTTGAGTTTTGGCTTTGGTGTGTGCACCTTTGGAGGCCGTACGCTTGGGTGGCTCTTTGGAACGTGGAAGAGCTTGATGAGTTCGAGAAAAGCTTGTAGATTAGAGGGAGGACTGGAAGAGTCTTCGGTTCAAGTAAGTCATTTTCTTTCTTTATTATAATTAGAGTTCTTATGATAGTTAGCATGTTTAGGTTTATGTTCTTTGCATGTTCTATGAGTTTTTATGCTTAGAATATATAGTAACATGCCTAGGCTTGTAGAATAATCAAAACAAATGGGTCTTGGGCAAAGGGATAGCGACATCATAATTTCTTCTTGATTTTCCGCTGCGCAGTCGCGGCCGCTTCCCAACAGTAATAATTCTTTCCATTTCCAAAAATAATAAGAGAAAAATTACTAAATTAATTTTAATAATAAACACTTTCTAAATTAATATAATAATAAAAATTATATAATAAAATATAAAAGATAGAATTAAATACTTAACAATAAACCTGAATAAGTGATGTTTCAAACCTGCTTATTTCTTCTCCCTAACAATTCAAGCGTAAAAATAAAATAAGAACTAATAAATAAATGAAAATATCTAAGTCATTTTCGTAGAGATCACGATTGCATTTAACGTATGCAACAAGCCTTTAAACCTATAGGTGTCCCTAGTGGACGAGTTATAGTCTCGTGAGAGCTTACAGCAACGACACCCACAAACGTCATTCAAAACACATGCAAACATGCAAACTGAAAATAACAAAAGAAACTAGTGCCAATAGTTACACATATTGTTGTCCTCAAAGAATGCCTAGTGTTGAAACCATAGAACTTTCAAAGTACTCAACGTAACTCAAATCTAAGTTCTTGAATAAATTATCTAAGCCAGATGACTGGAATAATCACACGCTTATAACGCAAGCGCACGTATCGTTCAAGTAGTATAAAGTATCGATCCTATGAGAACTTAATACATAAGTTATTAATTTATGAAGCCAAATTTTTACAAGTATCTAATGAATTGGTTGTTTGATTAGATGGTGACTTTAAACTTAAAACAAGTAAATTAAACAGCGCGAAAGTAAATTAAAGGAAAATTCAATATTATTAAACTAATAAATCCACTTAGAACAAGTTCGTATATGATTTCTAGTCGAATCGGTAAAACGAAACTAATCCAGGGTTGTGAATTCTTCCAATATCTTTTAAAGATGAAGTGGTTATTTCATGTTTGTATAATATATTGGTTTACTAACCTGGAACACGAAATTATGCAAAAGCCTCTGTCGATAGTCAGATGCAAATACCCAGTGTAACCTAATTAATCATATTTCTATGTCAACCAAGTTACCTGAATTCATTAAGATTAAGTTCCAATTGTGGCTACCCCCGCCCGACAGGTATATGTCTATCCTGTAAGGAAATCTATTAAAGGGTTATCTATCC
Organism: Zanthoxylum bungeanum; assembly: GCA_019454045.1. Classification (NCBI taxonomy): domain Eukaryota; kingdom Viridiplantae; phylum Streptophyta; class Magnoliopsida; order Sapindales; family Rutaceae; genus Zanthoxylum; species Zanthoxylum bungeanum. The sequence goes on along the minus strand of SKCR01011072.1, from coordinate 11,477 downwards.
TCAATGAAGATCATGGGCTATTAAGTCTAAGGCTGAAACCTAAAATTCCTTTGTCAAGTTTATTTTAAGTTTACCACATCAATCTTATTAATGGCCAGTTAACAAGAAGCATTAAGCTTAAGACTTAATAAATAAACCTTTATATTACCAAACTATAAAATAACCCATTATAAACCGGTGATATTGGAATTCATCACAACCCCAGATAACTGGTTTAGTTACGACACATATCTAAGGCTAGTAAAAGCTTAAATAAAATAAATGACATAAAGTAAATGCTTGGAAATTAAAAAGGTAAAAATACAATAAAAGAAAATGCTGGGTTTAGAAGATCCACTTTTATTACTTCTATTTTAGATATCTCTCTTAGTATAATATATTAACTTTGCGTGATATTACCAACCGACCATATAGGCGGTATCTTGATTAAGTAAAAATTTATAATTAATTCCAACCGACCATACATCCGGTATCCAGTTTAGTCAGGTTAAAACTAATTTTATTAAGTCCAACCGACCATAAAGGTGGTATCCTCATTAAGTCAGGTTTTAAATAGTTTATATATTATAATTAAGGGAGATTAATCTAAATATTAGTAATAAAAGCTTTACCTTTAACCCCAACAGGGGGGGTTACCTCATCATTACTGAAAAGTAAAGAAAGGAAATTACTATTGCGTAAATGTAAATGAAATTAAATACAAAAAGTAAAGACTGAAAAAGTAAATAAAAGAAAGTGCTAATGCGAAAATTAAATACCGAAAGCTGTAAATAAACAAATAAGATACAATCTTCTTAGTATTCTTAAGGAATTCCTTAGAATAAAGTATGAATTACAAATGAAATTTTGGCCTCTATTTATAGAAAAAATTTGGCTTCACGCATCGTGACGCGCGGTGATGGTGGACGTGTGGCACGGAACTTCCGAAGATGAGGACACATGGCGGGGTCAGTGTCGGCAGCTCAATAATTGTGTCGGAATAGCCAAGCGGAAAGTTGTGCTCGTCGTGATGCTGACGTCAGCATTGACATGTGTCGATGATGATTGTCGGTAGCATGTGATGGTGACACGTGTCCGGCACACGTTAGCATATGTTGACACGTGGCAGACACATGTTAGCAATGGCGCATGATAGCAAAACTTCTCTGATTGGTCCACGTGTCTGGCGCATGTTAGCAGTCTCCGGTGTACTTTAGCAAACGGCGCATTTTAGCACGGCATATTTTAGCAGGAAATTTATATTTTAGCCCTTTTTGTCTGCTTTCTGCTGTTTTGGCCCCAAATTGCCTCCAGGGAGTCCTGTTATTTTATTTATCTACAAAATACCATAAAACATATCAAAATATTAACAAAACTCAAGAAACTATACAAAATATTAAGTCAAATGAGTGGAAAATAGTGATCTATTTACCACTCATCACACCCCCAAACCTAACATTTTGCTAGTCCTCGAGCAAAACAACAAAATAAACATTAAACTAAGCCACTTTGGTAGGGATCACGGTTGTATTTAGCTTATACAACAAGCCTTTAAACCACTAGGTGTCCCTAGTGGACGAGTTGTAGTCTCGTGAGGGCTTACAGCAACGATACCCACATACGTCTATATAAAACTAATGCACACAAAAGTAAAAAGACAAGAGAAAAGAGAATAAATAAGTTAGTGACTAAACTGGTGAAACTTCTTATCCAGGTCAATAGTTGTTTTCTTTCTTTCTGAATTACCAAATAAGTAATTTCTCCGATTATTTTCACCATTCTCCATACACACAGCTAACAAGGTATTAATCAACTCATTGTGCCCACAATATTCATAAGTGTAGTTGAAAAGAGAGTAATATTTTTGTCCTAATGTTATATCAGACTTCACACCTTTTTTTAGCAATGGAATATTTTTCTGATTTTTTCAATTTTTTTTATATTCAATATCTTTCATCCATGTAGCGAGCTTTGGGCCAGTGACTCCCAAACCAATTGGCTTTCGGGCACAAGGTGTTAAAACACCCCTGCGGACTTAATTACCCGGATTTCAGATATATATATTTTTTATAACATCTTCAATCCATGTAGCGAGCTTTGGGTCAGTGACTCACAAACCAGTTGGCTTTAGGGCTCTAGGTGTTAAGACACCCCTACGGGCTTAATTACTCTGATCTCAGATGTGTTTTTAACCATTTTTTTATCCAATCGCTTTTTTAGATGCTTCCTCCAATTAAACTAAAGTACTGAATATTACAAACTTTTCAATTAAATCTCATGTCCGTATGTTACCATGCATGTTGATAATACCTGTCAACTGAGCATATGAAGATCCATTTTAATCAGTTTTATGGAGAATTCACAAATTAAATAATTCAAAATGAAATAAACAAACATTTAACTTGTTACAAAATAGGTTGAGATAGGTCTCAGGAGTAGAAATTCCTTACACAACTATCTCATACCGATTTCACCTGGTTAGTCAAATTAAGAACATAAATTTTATTTTTTTTTTATTTTTTTTTTAAAATTTTAGACTAAAAATCAAATAAAAACAACATAATAAAACAAGATACTAGTCAACTATTCCCTCCCCCAAACTTAAATGAGACATTGTCCCCAATGTCTTAAAAAGTATAAGAACAGTTTAGATGATAGTACCTGGTTAGCTGAAATTCTACATCTAAAATGAAAATTAAAGGTTAAGATCCAGATTTATCCGACGTTTTTTACCATGATCATTATGGGAGAAGATTATCTTAGAAAGGATAGGGTCAATTTGTGGTTGAAAGGTTAAGATTTGGTCAATTAAATCTAGGGCAGTTCTGGTAGTGAAGAGGAGTTCTTTTACAGGTTTTGACAAGAACCCATTTCTCCGAGCATCATTGAGAAACACACAAAGAAAATCATAAAATCCATCAACATTAAATATTCCCATCGGTTTCTAGTGTATGTTCAAGTTCGCCTAAGATAGTACTGTAAAAATTTCCTTCATCGTGCCCAAGCCACATGACAAAGCAATAAAAACATCAGCACGATTAATCATTTCCACCAGTCGTTCAGACATACCTAGAACGATCAGTTCTTCTCCGTTTGATGGTCCTATAAGATTCGCCTCCGCCAAAGGTTTTAGGATGATTCACAGAATTTGACTACCTTCTTCCTGTACATCCCTTGAAACGATCCCCATTAGTCAAAGATTGCCACCGCCATATACTAAGTGCATATTCCTTTCAACTATGACTCTACCCAATTCTTGTGATGTAGCAACAAACTCTGGCTTAGAACCCACACTAGTACCGCAGAACACACAGATGTTTACAACTCGTCTTCTTGAAGTGGCTTCCATTTTTATTGTATTTCTTTCTTAAATCTGGATGCCTTCAAGAGTGCAATGATGAGTTGAATTTATAACACCTGAAAAAGAGTGAGTAATAATAGCACTAGGACCTGCCAATGACAATTATTAGCTAAATAGTAAAATATATTGTGATAGTCAAAAAGTCTGGATAATGTCGGAGAAAATAAAAGAAAATAACAAAACAAATCACAATTATTAGTTAAAGATAAAAAGAAAATAACATTTACAAGAAGTAACGGCTTGAATGACGTCTATGCGTCAGGGACAAGCTTCCCATCCAATTTTCTTATAAATTGGAAAACAACGTCTTTTATAGTTAGATTCCCGAGACTTAACTGTTGTCTTTCTTTTCGAAATTGTGTATATAACATGTGAATTGCATGATGCATATGTCCACTGGAATGCGTCTCAAGAGTCTTAGATATGTCATCCAAAGACTTCTTACTCAAGCCATCCCTAACGAATTTAATTTTATCTTCACGGTTATCAGACACCATTCCTAAAGAACGAAAACGAGTATTACATATCATATGAGCACATTTATATCAAACACCCATTCTTTTAGCTCTTCTCTTTTTAGCATAGGTACTTCAGACAGATAAAAAATAAGAGAGTCAGATGACTCACCTGCCAATCAGACTTGTGCTTCAATAATCCAACGAATGTCATTAGGAATACTTTTGATCATCAACAGTCTCATTCCTTCCAAACGAGCTTTGTAGCCTTTCATCAGAGAGTTTTGAGTGAGAGAAGGAAATTGGTTGTGAAGATTTGTGAGAACTTCTTCCATCATGAAATGACTTTACCTACAAAAATTAAACACACCAAATCTGAATATATAACAAATTGCATGAGTTGCCTCCCAGCTAGCGCTAAGTTTAACGTCGTCAGCTAGACATGACTGCCCGAATGTTAGGCTGAATCTGAAAGTGTGACACATTCTTTTTGTCGCTCAAATGATTCTCCCCAGTAGTGCTTGACACGCTGCCTGTTAACTTTGAATGTTTCGTTGGTGTTGGGATCAAGTAACTCAACATCTCCATATGGTAAAACCTGAGTGATCACAAATGGACTTGACCACCTTGATTTCAACTTTCCAGGGAAAATTTTCAACCTCGAATTGTAAAACAACACCTACTGCCTTGGTTCTAGTTGTCTGCGCACTATTTTTGATTTCAACTTTCCAGGGAAAATTTTCAACCTCGAATTGTAAAACAACACCTACTGCCTTGGTTCTAGTTGTCTGCGCACTATTTTTTGATCATGCCATTTCTTGGTATTTTCTTTGTATAATCTGGCATTTTCATAAGCTTGTATGTGAAATTCCTCCAATTGTTGAGTTGGTGTCAATTTTCTCTTACTGCTTGTGGATCAAGATTTAACTTCTTCAGTGCCCAGTATGTTTTGTGTTCAAGCTCCACTGGCAGATGGCACTCTTTCCCAAACACCATTTGATATGGGGACATACCAATGGGTGTCTTGTAAGCTGTCCGGTAGGCCCATAATGCATCATCCAATTTTATAGACCAATCTCTCCTTGTTGATCCAACGGTTCTCTCCAAGATTTTTTTGATCTCCATGTTTGAAACTTCAACCTGTCCATTTGATTGTGGATGGTAGGCAGTGGCAACTTTATGAGTAACTACGTATTTTGATAGGAGTGCATCGAAATATCTATTGCAGAAATGTGTGCCTCCAACACTGATAATCGCCCAAGGTGTTTCGAAGCGAGTGAAAATACTCTTTTTAAGGAATTTTATCACCACTTTTGAATCATTTGATGGCAGTGCATTTTCTTCAACCCATTTGGAGACGTAGTCTACTACAACTAGTAAATACAAGTTTCCAAATGATGGAACAAAGGGTCACATAAAATCAATCCCCCATACATCAAATATCTCCACTTCCAGAATATTTTCCAGAGGTCCTTCATTTCTCCTTGATATATTTCCCATTCTCTGGCACCTGTCACATTGAATAGCAAATAAGTAAGCATTTTTAAACAGAGTGGGCCAGAACAAACCTGATTGTAGGACTTTGACTGCAGTTTTATTCCCGCTGAAGTGTCCGCCGTATGGTGATGAATGACAATGTTGCAGAACACTATTGACCTTCTCCTGTGGAACACAACGTCTCAGTAATTGATCAGCATAACATTTGAACAGGTACGACTCATCCCAGATATAATGGTTGACTTCTTTGAAGAACTTCTTTCGTTGCTGATATGTCCATTCCAACGGCCATTTTCCTGATACTATGTAGTTTACATAGTCAGCATACCAAGGGACATCATGTTGTTTCATAGCAAACAACTATTCATCTGGAAAAGTTTTTTTGATTGGCAGTTGATTGCCAGCTGTTTCTCCATTCTCGAGCCTCGATAAGTGATCTGCCACTTTATTTTCTGTCACTTTCCTGTCTCAGATTTCCACGTCAAATTCTTGTAGTAGAAGCACCCAACGGATCAATAGGGTTTGGCATCTGTCTTTGCGATCGAATATTTGATTGCTGAATGATCTGTGTAGACCACCACTTTGGACCCAGCAGATAGGAGCAGAATTTATCAAAAGCAAACAAAATTATGAGCAACTCTTTTTCAGTGGTTGTGTAGTTGAGTTGAGCTTCATTCAGAGTTTTGCTATAGTACTAAATGGCGTGGAAAAGTTTTGCTTTGCTTTGTCCCAAAAATGATCCTACAGTAAAATCACTAGCATAATGGGGGCAAAAACCAGCTTTTGTTTCAAGATTTCAGAAGCTTCATGGCATTCTTTGGTGAAGTTGAAAGGCACATCTTTCTCCAGAATATTGCACAGAGGTTTAGCAATCTTTGAGAAATCTTTGATAAATCTCCTGTAAAAGCCTGCATGTCTAAGAAAACTCCAAATCTCTTTGATAGATGTTGGGGGAGGTAGTTTTTCAATTGTCTCGATCTTTGCTTTATCTACCTCGATTTCCTTTTGTGAGATCCGATGTCCCAGGACGATACCTTCTTGTACCATGAAGTGGCATTTCTCTGAGTTGAGTACCAGATTGGTGTCTTCGTATCTTTGTAACACTTTTTCCATATTTTTCAAGCAATGGTCGAAAAAGTCTCCAAACACAGAGAAATCATCCATGAAAACCTTCATACTTTTGTTCCATCATCTCTGAGAAGATGGCCATCATGCAACGTTTGAAATGTGGCAGGAGCATTACATAATCCAAATGGCATTCTGCATAAAGTAAAAGTACCATACAGACATGTAAAAATGGTTTTCTCCTGATCTTTGGGGCGATGGCATTTGATTGTACCCTGAGTATCCATCCAGAAAATAATAGAACTCATGTCCCGCCAGTCTGTCTAGCATCTGGTCAATGAATGGCAGTGGAAAATTATATTCCTTGTTGCTTTATTCATCTTCCAGGAGTCCATATACTCTCCATCCAGTCACCGTTCTTATTGGAATCAGTTCATTCTTTTCATTTGTGACTACAATAATTCCTCCTTTATGTGGCACACATTGCATAGGACTCACCCAGGTGCTGTCAGAGATGGAGTAAATGATGCTGGCATCCAACTATTTGATAATTTATTTCTTCACGACCTCCTTCATTATTGGATTTAGTATCCGTTTATGCTCCACCATGGGTTTATACTCGTCCTTCATCAGAATCTTGTGGATGCAAAATGATGGACTAATGCCTCAAATGTCTGCTATAGTCCAGCCAATGACTTTCTTGTGTTCTCGTATCGCTCTCAGCATTTCTTCATGCTCCAATGTTAGCGAAGAAGAAATAATCACATGTAATTCAGAAGAGTTTCCTAAGAATGCATACCTGAGATGGCTCGGAAGTAACTTCAGTTCCAGCTGCAGTGGTTCTTTAATTGATGGCTTGATTCGCTCTTTCTTCGGTAGTTCCAGACTTTCCACCTGTGGTGTCGATTTGAAGTGAAATGGTCTGTCAAGATAGTTGATACATTCCAGAATTTCAGCATCTAGCTCACTGTCAGTCATGTTGGTGACGCAAGCTTCAAGTTTATCCGTGGGAAGTGTCATTGCTGTTGGATAATATGACCCATAGCGTCACTATTTGCACAGATCATTGTGTTGTTGTAGCAAATTAACTATGTAATAAGGAAATTGCACTCTCATCATTTGTGATTAGATCACCATAGATAGATAAATGAAGAGAGGTCCCTATGATTAGTTCCTGGATTGAGATGATATGAGACAGTATCAGTCCACGAAGGATTAATCATTAAATATCCCTAGCCGTAGTATTATCGAGACTGGACATCGATAATGCGGAATAGGCTAGTATTGCACTTGTGTGCGTTGTGAGGGCACAACGACATAGTTCTCATATATATAAGTATTGGATACTTATGCAAGTGCGATAGGAGGTCGGTTTCACCGATGGTACGGGGAAACAGCTTCGCTCTGGATAGACCCCTCGGAATCCCATTGGTATTATGACTATGTGTCTATGGGAGGCCGAAATCAAGGTAGGTGTGTATAGTCTTAACCTGAGACTTGCATCGCTAATACTTACGATAATCGATAAACTTTGGTTTTGTGGTGTAGGGGACTTTTTAACAAGTTCTGAGTACACCACTTCTGGGTTTATCAGAGAGTCGTAGAGTATTGGGTGTGATGTCAGAACGGAAGTGTCACTTCAGTCATATTGGAGTTGATGTCACGCAGGATACGGTACTAGTGCTCTTGAGTGTTGCGCAACCAATCGGGATATTGTGACCAGGTCATGTATATCCGATTATAGAGACTATGTTACCAGACATCCGATATGTGCTTCGGACGGGGTAGACACTTATCCAGCCCCAGCCCTAGCACGTGATTATCCGATACTGGACCAATATACACAATACTACGGTATACTACGCTTGATATACAGATCTATATATTCCTGTAAGAATATTTCTGGAGAATTGGGTAGGCATGGCGCTTTGCTAGAAGCCAACCTTGTCTTGTAAATCGATATAAACGTAGTACGAGGTACTTACGTGTTCGGACAGTCCGACGATCGTATTTACTGCCAACATATCCGGAGATCTCATGGGTCGCTTCCTGAAGATTCACCGATGAGTATTACTCGCACTTTGATTAATCTGGGATTAATTAGAAGAGAGAGATAGAATTAATCTCGGATTAATTCGATGAGAGAGAAAATTAATCTGGGATTATTTGCGGAGATATTTTATCTGGGATAAAATATTAATTATAGAGAGAGAACGATTAATTTGGAATTAATCGATAAATTAATATATTCGATATATATAATCGAAATTGGATTTTGACGCGGAATTAAAATTAGATTTTAATTCGGGCGAACGAATTAATTTAGAATTAATTCGTTAGCGACGTGAATAGTGATTTCGCTAGGCGTAATCATTTAATTACGACGCAACGGAAAATTCGTTTAATTTGGAATAGCGAACCCGAGCCCGAGAGTGATTGCGAGCGCATTCGCATTTCGAATTCGAGCGCGGCACGCGAGTCACATCAAGCGTCAAATCGTTTGTCACATCATGCGTCAAATCAATTGTCACTTTGAGTGATGTGACTTGACAACATGTCACTTTATTAAAGTGATTGATGTGAACTTAAAGAAAAAGTAGATGTGATGGGAATAAAGGTGAAATGACTTTTGCTTTTTGCTTTTTCCATTTAACTTTTGTATTAAAGTAATAACATATGTTATTTATTTTTATTTACTTGGTAAATGAAATAAATATATAATAAAAGGCTTTTATTCTCTCTCTCTAACATGCATACACGATTCTCTCATCTCCTTTCTTTTTTCTTCTTCTCTCCTTCACGCATGGTGCGATTTTTTTCTTTTTCTGGTTTCACCGAAAATGAGAAGCAAAATGGAAGATGATAAGTGCTAGCACACACCTGAGCGATACTAAGGTGATAGGGAAGTGAGTTTGTGAGCATGGAATCTCAAAGCTTTGAGCTTTAATGGAGTTCATGCATGGCCGATTCTTGGAGGTTCAAAGAGGACTAAAATCGCACAGCCCACTGCAAGGAGGAGCTACTGCCGAGCTCAATGGAGGACGAAAATGGCTTGTCTTCTTCATTTCATCAAAACCAATCAATGTGAGTTATGTTTCCGCCTTACTCCTTTGATGTGTTCATATGCGGTTTTTATGCATGATTTATGATCTTTGGGACTTGATTTAACTCCAACAATGGTATCTTGAGCTATTGATTGCATGAAAACCGAATTAGGGTTCTTGAGCAAATTTGGGGCTTTTTGATTTTAGCTTGATTCTGACAAATTGATTCTTTAAGAATGCTTATATTTGATTGAATTTGAGTTATATGTAATCAATTTGATTAAAAAAATTGATTGGATTGATTTTCCCCAATTTGCTTATTTTGGTCAAAACTTTAATTTGGGCAAAACTCGATTTAGGCATGATTTGGTTGAATTGTTTGGAAGTATGCTTGAATGAGGTTGAATTGAAAGTTGTGCATGATCAATTTCAAGAAAATTGGATTAGATCAATTTTCCCCAATTCTTAGGTTGAACATGAAACTTGAAATTGGGTAAAATGTGTTTGAGCATGTTTTAATTGAATTGGATGTTTAAGTATGCTTAGAACATGTTTAATTGAGATTGTGTGTGATCAATTTCGTGAAATTGGATTGGATTCAATTTTCCCCAAATTGAAGGCTTGCCGAAAAATTGCATCAACCCTAATGTCTTGGTAATTTTGTTTGTTTGATCATTGGATGACTTAAAACAATTGGTTAATGTTGTTTTGAAGTTCATTTGGATTGAATTTTGATTTAGAACATTTTTCCCTTTTAAAGTGGCTTGGCCGAATCTTATGAACATGAAATTCATGGTGATTTTGTTGTTTGATTCATTGGATGAATGTTAAATTGATTTGGGAAATTAAGATTGTGGACTCAATTGGATTGAAACCGAATCGAATTGAAAAACCCCTAATTGCCGAGACTTGAAAGCATGTAAATTGGGTTTGATTTTAATGAATTGTGTTGGACACTATTTGGTTGTTAAAGTGCATGATTAGTTAGGCTAATTGATGTTTTAGAAATGTTAATTGGGTAATTGATGGTGTATTCACTTAGGTTAATAATTGTGAAATTTGGAATTTATAAGTTAATTAATTGGGCTTGATTTTGGAAATTGGGCTTGTAAGGTTGCAATTGGGCTTTTGAGCTTTGTTGTAACAAAGTTGGGTTAGGCAAAATTGGTTGGATCCAATTAGGCCCAAAACCGAATTCAAAAGGTCCAATTATGACTTAATGGACCTTAATTATTTAATTGGGCCTAATGGGCCAAAATTAATTTAAAGGCTTATGGGGGTAACTCCCGGATGGATTTTGGTTGTTCGGTTTGACCCGAGTTGACCAAAAGTCCACGCCTTATAGAAATTAATTAAAAGCCCATTGGACTTTAATTAAATAAACATTAGATGTTAATCGGGCTTTGAGACCCGTTGCGATTAAATTTGGAATTTAAGTCGTAAAGGTTCGTAATAAAAGTGTAAATATTTAATTTAGAATTAAATAATGAATTAGAATTAAATACGTATTAAATGGATTTAATTATGTAATTTAATTTAATTCGTAAAAATCGTACTTTGAGTACGTGTTCGCAATACGAGTTTGACTCGAACAAAATCAAATCTTTGTTTGAACATTGGATGATCACTACATTATCAAGATTAAAATTTGATTAGATTGATTGATAACATGCTTGTATGAATACATGGTTGTGATGTTTGAATAATGTATATCGGATGGATTATTAGCCGGGTGGGGCGAATTTGGAAATTGTAATAAATTTGATTTATTAATTGGACCTGCGTGTCCAGCCTTATCTCCTATTTCTTTGTGTTCTCTTCTCACCTATCCCCTCCATGAAAAGAGGTTTCTTTAGAAGTGTAGTGACGGGTAGAAGTAGTACAAGTGCTAGCTTGAGTGAGAAAAGGGAGAGATTTGATCTAGGATCAATGTGTTAAGTATCCATCCGCATATCATTATTATTTATTTCATACTCGCTTTATTATGTATTTAGAATGCATGTTTAAGGGTGTATGATGATGAGACCTTAACAAAGATAATTAAATTGGTAGCCATTTGCACGCGAAAAACCCTCG
>SKCR01011071.1:0-21978 GCA_019454045.1 Zanthoxylum bungeanum | reverse complement strand
TTTTGTAATTGATTTCTATTCTGGCTATTGGTTCTTGATTGTTATGGATTTCTTGGCTGTTAAGAATATCTGGGTCATTGGTTATATCGACAAGGTTTGGGAAGAGGAGGCTTCAGATACTTCGTCATCAGATCTGGACCTAGTGGATCTTAATCTAGATAACAGACTCATATTATTTTCTTTATACTAAAAGTAGCAAAGATTTTTCTTCTCTTTTTTAGGACCACACTAAAACCAAACACGGCAAAGACGGGCTGACCAAACGGAAAACCGGGTTAAACCAAGCAAAATAAAAGAAATGAACTTTGAAAACCTAAGGAAGAAGAAGAACAGTACTTACTGTAGTGACACGTGGCGCTGATACCAAAACTGTGAACAGGATCGGGGAGATAAAGTACGCGAAATCTTGTGAGTAATTATTGTTGGCGACTTGGTCGCATAAATGGATTTTGATGATGCAACGAGAGTGAATACTTCGACGTGCTTTAACGGACATTACAAAAAGATGATAATGAAGTCAAAATATTGATGAAGCGCTAAAATAAGTTATATGATGATCAGAGAGCAAAGATGATAAAGAGGCAAAAGATGGTGGTGAAAGAGTCAAAGAATGAGCCAAGCAAGATGAAGATCAAAATAATGATTAAGAGCTAAAACTGTTAGTTCCATTTTTATTGGCAATGTCCGTAAACAAAATAAGTTCAATGAGTTGTAATGAGTCTTGAAGATCTCGGAGCAATTGGACAAGTATTTGGCAACATGAGATAGAGATTTCAGAGCGATGTTTACTCTTTTGCATATTTTAGAAGATTTAGAGCTCCAATTGACATGAGGTTAGTTTGCATTGGAAAGTAGACTCGAAGACGATTGCGTACATATAAAGAAATCATGATTTGGACAAGAGACGAGAAAGTTACAAGCGTTTTTAAGTTGCCCTGAAAACCAGTCCGCGTTCCGCGTTCGAGTTACGTCGTATTTCGTTCGAACGGTTTCGAGGCAGAGAAACTTGCGTTTGAGTTACGTTTGAAGTGCGTTCGAACGTCCCTGCGTAAGTAGGTTTTCTAGACACGTTTTAAAGGCAAAATAAGACTAGGAACCCTTTTCCTTTGCCCTACCTATATAAACAAACAGTAAGTCACCTTCCCCAATAGTTGAAGCATATTTCCCTTGAGCCAAAACCTCTCAAAGCTTTCAACTCTCTTTGATTCCACATTGAAGACTTCTTATCTCTTGTCTTCTTCATTGATGGTGTGAATGTTTCTTTGATAAACCTTCAACACAACTTAACCCAAATTCCCTAAGCCTTTAGAGTTCTTTAGGAGGAAGTTTGGTAGTCGGAGTTCGGAAGTTCCGGCGTCATTGGTGATATAATCTACTCAGAGACTTCAGAGGTTCTGAAGAAAACCGTGGGTCGCGGGCTTGGGGAGTTCCTTGAGTTCTTGCAGTATTGAGGTACTTGAGTCGGTGGAGTTGCCACCATAGGTCTTGACCATCGCTGTAAGTTTTTCTCTATATAGTGGATTCGGGTGGTAGCCTATACCTGGAGTGGTTTTTACTCGGAAGAGTTTTCCACTTCGTCACCAAAATTATTGTGTGAATTTTGTGTGGTTTGATTTAATTTGCTGCTTTATTTTATTATTATTGTTTTTATATTTGCAGCATATTTTAATTGTTGGATATTGTAATTGCCTGTTTTTATTCCATAGTAACAGTAACAGGACTTGTCCTGCTTATTGTTTGTAATTCCGCATAGGGTCAGAACCTAGGATAACCCCGAATTTTCAAAAACTATTGTAAGTGAGTTTATTCAAATGTTTCGAAGCTCTTAGGAATCATACATTTTGCATCACTTGCATTTAAAACGGCTTAAAATGCTAAAAGAATCATTTGCGTTTTATTTGCACCAAAATGAACTTCATGCACAAGTGCATCGGTAAATGATCTTCTAAAAACCATCAAATGGTTGAATTAAACTTCAAATGATATACCATAAGAGAGATATGTGTCTCGAGTTTGCTACGGTTCAAACGGAACACAATTCCGATGTATAGAACTTTTTCTAGAGCCATTTTACTACAACATGTTCAGATGTGCGTTTTCTGCAGACATGTCACATTAGAAAAATTCCATAAAATTCATCTTAATGTTTTTGGAGTTGAATTTTTTACAGAAGCTAGATCTATGTGTCTAGTTTATGTAGAAATTTACGGATCATGATTTGGAATTTTCTAGAGAAAGTTATGGCCAAAATACCGAGTGCCATCAGTCTTGACTGATCATCAGAACAGGCATACCGGTCTCAAAACCGGCATACCGGTCCCAAAACCGGCATACCGGTCTCTGTTAACCGGCATACCGGTCCCAAAACCGGCATACCGGTCTCTTTTAACCGGCATTACCGGTTCCAGAACTGCCAACGGTCGATTTTTTAGCCGTTAGACCGGCATACCGGTCCCATACCGGTTCCAGACCCTAAAACGGCTATAAACGGCTAGTTTTGTGCAAAATCTATAAATTCATCATTTTTCCTCACTTCTAACACACCTCTTGCACATATATTTATCATATAATCTTGTCCAAAACATTCTTGAGAGTTTATAACCATCTTCCAAATCATTTTACACTCTCTATATTTGAAAAAGCTTCATATTTCATCTTCATATTCATATTAGTGAGCTTTGATCATTTGGGTAACCAACTCACACAATCTTCCTTATCATTGTGAGTGCCCAAGTGTGTTTTATAGTTTATTTAACACAAACACTTGTGATTTGAGAAATCCCATTGTTTGGGTAAGTTGTAAAGTTTGTGAGTGCGCCTACGAACAAAACTCAAAGTTGTAAAGGTTGTGAGTGCGCCTACGAACAAAACTCAAAGTTGTAAAAGGTTCGGAGTGCACCTTTGTGGAAAACTCTTGGTTACGAGTGAACCACGGAAAACTCGATTCTAGTGGAAATCTTCAAGCGAGGCTTGGGGGAGTGGACGTAGGCACGTTTGGCCGAACCACTATAAATCGCGGTGTCGTATTTCTCTTTCCCTATACTTCTACTATTTGCAAGTTTATTTGTGCTTATATATATTGAATAGAAAACTTATATATAGGCTATTAATTGGAATAGAGAAAATTGCCTTAAGTCCCAATTTGGTAATAAGAGCTAAATCGGCAAAGATTTATAATTCCGCATTTGTAGCAATAACCCAATTCACCCCCCCTCTTGGGTATAGAGATTGCTTGTCGCTATTGCTTGTAGGTACTTTCAGTTATATGTGTGTGAAAGTGAGATTTGAAAATTAAAATTAAAAGTCGTTGGGAGAAAAATATAGAAAACATAATTTTATTTGTCATAAAGCATTACCATACAATCTCTGCCTAACAGAGGAGACTACAAACCCTTTTATAGACTAAGGGCGGACATCAAAACAGACTTCACACAAAGAAAATAAACTGTAAAGACAATAATAAGATAAGATTCATAATTACACATGAGAAAAGAAGCCAGTTGTATGACTTTATTTAAAAGTAAAAGTAAAGAGATAAGATTCTTGAAACTTGCCGGCTTGAAATTTTGTATGCAATTATTTCATGTGTTGATTGATGAAGACACCAAAGCAATCGTCTTCATTGACAAGGGTGATGGATGATGCAGCGTCACCGCTTGCGTCATCTTCATCATCTTGAGAAATTCTCGAAAGAGCATCTAGTAATTGCCTTTGTATTCTTTTTATTAGAGGCGGAGGCCAAAGATGTTGGATTTGACTTTTGTTGAGCTGGAAGTCTTGATTTTGTAATTCCATTGATACAGAGTTAATTGTTCTTCCAGTATATTTTTGGAACCAGCTGATAACAGCATTGCAGCAGCAAGTATTTTGATTATTGAAACCAGACCACCATTTTACTTTGATTGATCTTGAGAGATGTCGAGCTGGATTTCCTGTAATTCTGTTTTCAACCTTGAAATTCCAAGTCATAATCCAGCAAGAATTGAAGAGGCAAAGAAAGATAATAGCAAATCTTGTGTTCTTGAGTAGCATTCATGTTGTCTGACCAAAGCTTAAATCCTTCTTGAATTTCTGATGAAATAATAGAAAGTTGTGGACCAAAATAAAACCACCACTTAAGAAACCATTGAGGGAAATTTTGGATTACATTGACCAAAATGAAAAAACCAGGAATGATCATAAGCCCGAATACAAAGGAAATTGAACCAGAACTGTGAACAGGATCGGGGAGATGAAGTACGTGAATTTTTGTGAGTAATTATTTTGTTGTTGTAGGCTATGAATGTCTGAATATTGTATATTGTCAGTATCTTGTGTGGTTCTGGGTATTTTAAAAGGAGCAGCTTTAATTGGTTGATTACTATATTGAAATTGTATTTCTGTTAAAGGTGGATGGATACTTATAATTTCTTGTGGGATGTTTGAATCAGTTTTTCAGTTCCTATTTATTGATTTAGTAATAAGTATTGTCTTTTGTTCTGGCGGGTAAAATTCTTTCATCCAAATGATTGAATGATTGGGGTTTGAAAGGTTGAGAAAAGGTTATTTCAGTGTAAGTATTGAGGTTCCATTCTGATAAAGATAAAACCTTTGAAATCTTGCATTTCGAGTAAGCTATTTGAGAAGGGTTTTTTGGATTTGGAGTGTGGATTACATCAATTGAATCCGTATCAATGAGTATGAACTCATAAAATTTTCTAATTTTCTGGAAGAAAAAGAAAATGTCTAGGAAGAACATTATTGACAATTCCTTGAAGATGTTCTAGATCAAATTCAAAAACAATTACAAAAAATAAATATTTCAAAGGATGTACCATCTTCTTCAAGATTATCGGGAGTAGATTTTAATCAAAATATTCCTCAACTATTTATCATGATGATCAATCTGTTGAGTCTATGTCTCCAACATGTTCTCAAATGAAGGAAGACAATAAGTCTCATACTCCTACAAATAGTTATCTAATGACTATAAATAAAGAATTTATTATCAATAAAGAATTAATTCAAGAAGAATATTTAAATCCTAGATAGATGAACCTAGAAAAATTTATAGATCAATATTCTCAGAGAAAATGAGAAATCGAAAATACGTGATCAATATTTACATGATATAAAAAATTACAAGAACATATACCTTTTTTCATTTGGATGAAAGAATTTTACCCTCCAGAACAAAAGACAATACTTATTACTAAATAAATAAATAGGAACTGGAAAACTGATTCAAACATCCCACAAGAAATTGTAAGTGTCCATCCACCTTTAACAGAAATACAATATAGTAATCAACCAATTAAAGGTGCTCCTTTTAAAATACCCAGAACCACACAAGATACTGACAATATACAATACTCAGACATTCGTAGCCTACAACAACAAAATAATTACTCAAATCAGATATTAAATACTATAGCGACTCAATTAAATACTGTTGAAACAATTCTAACAGAATCAATAAACACCGAAACTACTGCTTCTTCCAAAACCCACGGAGAAAGATTATATTCTAAACTTGATCCAAAAATTCCCCTTTTCAAACCACCTGCAAAACTTAAAGAAGATACAAAATTCGAATTTAAGCAATCTTCAGAAGATGTTCTAGATCAAATTCAAAAACAATTACAAAAATTAAATATTTCAAAAGATGTACCCTCTTCTTCAAAATCAAATATATTACCTATCAATAACAATAATGATGAAGAATCACTTCAAGAAGAACTTTTAGAAAATAAATCACAAACAATAGCCAAATATCATAGTTAACCTCAAAGACCAAAAACCAGAAACTATTACCCAAGACCTACACCACCTGATGTTCAATTTGAAGAAATAGATCAATATTCACAAAGTTATTATGATGGTCATAGTATTTATGAATGGAATATAGATGGAATGGTAGAAGCCCAAATCCTCAATACTCTCCATGAAATGTTAATGGCAGCTCAAGCTTATAAAATTAATAGAAATAATGATCATGTTATAGTGGTGATATTAACCACAGGATTCACATGACAATTAAAAGGATGGTGGGATAATTTTCTCACAGAACAAGAAAGAATGCAAATTTTGACAGCTGTTAAAAGAGATCAAAATAATCAAATCATAAATGATGAACAAGACGCTGTAAACACTCTTGTTTTTTCTATAACTAAGTATTTTATTGGAGAACCTATTCAATTTCAAGAAAGGTCATCTGAAATACTTCAAAACCTTAGATGTCCCAAAATGCAAGACTTTAGGTGGTATAAAGATGTATTTTTGTCAAAATTATATTTTAGAACAGACTGTAAAAGTACATATTAGAAAGAAAAATTCCTTAGTGGATTACCCAAGTTATTTGCTGAAAAGGTAAGAGCCAATATTAGGTTTAGGTTCAATGGAGATATTCCTTATGAAACCTTAACCTATGGTGAAATAATAAATTACATCAATAAAACTGGATTAACACTCTGCACAGATTTAAGGATTCAATCTAAGATTAAAAGTGAAATCAAACAAAGTAAAAGAGAATTAGGAGATTGGTGTCTTCAATATGGATATCAACCTATTGTTGCACCTTCAAGTAAAAAATATAAACGAAAAGAAAAGAAATATTTCAAGAAGAATAAAAATTATCAATATAATAAAACTGAAAAGAATAAATATAAAGGTAAAAGACACAAGACATATAAGCGAAAGAATCCAGGGCAAACATCTGCTAGTCAAACCACACCAATCTGCTACAAATGTGGCAGGCCTGGACATTATAAAAATGAATGTAAAATGAAACAAAAAATTAAAAATTAAAAAATTTCTGAAGAACTTCAAGCTCAACTTATCAATCTTCTTATTGACTCAAGTACAGAAGAATCAGACATTTATGATTCCTCTGATGATCAATTTTTCGAAATTCAAGAAAATTCCTCTAATTCCTCAGAAACTGAAAGTGATAATTGTGACTATAAAAACTCAATAAATACAATTACTAGACAAGACAAAGAAACACTTCTAGATATGACTGATAAAATTGAAAACCCTGAAAATAAAAAGGAATATTTGCTCAAATTAAAAGATATTTTATTTAAAGAAGAAAAATCTTTAATCAATTCTCGTGACTCAAATTATAGTATGCAAAAAATATATCAAAGATTCTCTCAAGCTCCTCAACCAACTACTATTCAAGATCTTGTCCAAGAAATCAAGGAAATCAAAAATGAAATAAAAATCCTTCAAGAAGAAAATAAACAAATTCAATTAACGTTATTAAAAATTCAAGTCAATGAAGCCTCTACCTCTGGTAAGAAGGACGACAAAGATTCAGAACTAGAATTTTTAGGTATAATAAATAAAAAAATATTTCAAAAATGGCATATTAAAATAACTATCATTATTAATGAATCGTTGCATATTGACACAATTGCTCTAGTTGATTCTGGAGCAGATAAAAATTGCATCGAAAAATGATTAATACCTACTCAATATTATGAAAAAACTACTGAAAAATTATTTGGTGCTAGTGGTGCGCCATTAAACATTCAATATAAATTAACCAAAGCAAAGATTTGTGCCAATAATTGCAATCTTCAGATAAAATCTACTTTCATTCTTGTCAAAAACCTTACTGAACTAATAATTCTTAGAACTCATTTCTTAACTACTATATATCCATTTCAAGTATCTGCTGAAGGAATAACCACAGATATCTGTGGACAATTAGTCATTTTTCATTTCATTCATCCTCCTCGTGAAAAATATCCTCCTCGTGATATTTTGAATTTCAAAATATCATGAATGATATTCTCAAACCAGTTTCTCAATTCTCAATTCTTAATAGTTTACATAGATGATGTTCTCATTTTTTTCATCAAGTTTGCATCAACATTTTGTTCATTTAAAAAAGTTTTTTAATATCATTAAACAAAATAGTTTGGTTGTGTCTGCACCAAAAATGAAACTTTTCCAAACCAAAATAAAATTCCTTGGTCATGAAATTTTCCAGAATACCATTAAACCTATTGACCGTGCAATAGCCTTTTCTGACAAATTTCCTGATGAAATCAAAGACAAAACCCAATTACAAAGATTTTTAGGATGTCTCAATTATTTGGGAGAATACTACCAAAATCTTCGTCAAATCTGTGAGCCTTTATACCAGAGACTAAGAAAAAATCCAACTCCTTGGTCTCCAATTCAAATAGAAGTCGTAAAGAAAATCAAGAGTCATATCAAAGAATTACCATGTCTGTCAATTCCCAATCCTCAAGCTTCTCTTATAGTAGAAACAGATGCTTCTGATATAGGTTATGGTGGAATCCTTAAACAGTCAATAAATAATCAAACTTCTTTAGTCAGATTCCAGTCTGGAGTTTGGCTAGGTCCTCAAAAAAATTACTCTACTGTCAAAAAGGAAATTTTATCAATTGTTTTATGTATTTCAAAATTTCAAGGCGATTTAATCAATAAAAAATTTCTCCTTATGATAGATTGTTTATCTGTTAAAGAAATTCTTTTAAAAGATGATCAAAATCTCATTTCAAAATAAATATTTGCTCGATGGCAAGCTATACTTTCTTGTTTTGATTTTGACATATAATTTATCAAAGGCACTTCAAATTCTTTACCAGATTTTTTAACAACATAATTTTTATAGGAAAAAAAGCTCAATCAACTTCATGGGCACTGCCATGAAATCAAAACAAACAAATGAATCATATGCAATGGTTCCTAGTCCATCAATAAATTTATCTCAAGAAAATTTCCCTCAATTACAGGAAAATCAGTTTCAATTATTATCTCAAGACACTGAAGGATTTATTACTCATAAGGCAAAATCCAAATCCACAAAAAACCCTACATTTTCTCAAGCAGTCATTCAAGAAAAAGGTCAAAATCCATCAAACATACCTTCCTCCTCTTCCCCATCAAAAACTCAATATGTTGCCAAAGAAGCTACTCTTCCGATTGCCATAATTGAACAGGAACAAAATTCTACTTTAATTCAAGGAATTGTCAATAATGTTCTTCCTATACATTTTTTTTTCTTCCAGAAAACTAGAAAATTTTATGAGTTCATAATCGTTGATACAGATTCAATTGATGTAACCCACACTCCAGATCCAAAAAACCATTCTCAAATAGTTTACTCGAAATGTAAGATTTCAAAGGTTTTATCTTTATCAGAATGGAACCTCAATCCTTACACTGAAAGAACTTTTTTTCTCAACCTTTCAAACCCCAATCATTCAATTATTTCGATTATCAAAATGTCTGGTTCAATTTCCTTTGTATTCGGGCTTATGATCATTCCTGGTTTTTTCATTTTGGTCAATGTAATCCAAAATTCCCTCAATGGTTTCTTAAGTGGTGGTTTTATTTTGGTCCACAACTTTCTATTATTCCATCAGAAATTCAAGAAGGATTTAAGCTTTGGTCAGAACACATGAAGGCTACTCAAGAAACACAAGATTTGCTATTATCTTTCTTTGCCTCCTTCAATTGTTGCTGGATTATGACTTGTAATTTCAAGGTTGAAAACAGAATTACAGGAAATCCAGCTCGACATCTCTCAAGATCAATCAAAGTAAAATGGTGGTCTGGTTTCAATAATCAAAATGCTTGCTGCAATGCTGTTATCAGCTGGTTCCAAAAATATAATGGAAGAACAATTAACTCTGTATCAATGGAATTACAAAATCAAGACTTCAAGCTCAACAAAAGTCAAATTCAAGCATCTTTGGCCTCCGCCTCTAATAAAAAAGAATACAAAAGGCAATTACTAGATGCTCTTTCGAGAATTTCTCAAGATGATGAAGATGACGCAAGCGATGACGCTGCATCATCCTTCACCTCTGTCAATGAAAACGATTGCTTTGGTGTCTTCATCAATAAACACATGAAATAATTGCATACAAAATTTCAAGCCGAAAAGATTTCAAGAATCTTATCTCTTTATTTTTACTTTTAAACAAAGTCATACAGCTAGCTTCTTTTCTGATGTGTAATTATGAACCTTATCTTATTATTGTCTTTACTGTTTATTTTCTTTGTGTGAAGTCCGTTTTGATGTCCGTCCTTAGTCTATAAAAGGGTTTGTAGTCTCCTCTGCTAGGCAGAGCTTGTATGGTAATGCTTTATGACAAATAAAATTCTGTTTTCTATATTTTCTCCCAACGACTTTTAATTTTAATGTTCAAATCTCACTTTCACACACACATAATTACTCACAAAGCTTCGCGTACTTCATGTCCCCGATCTTGTTCACAGTTTTGGTATCAGCGCCACGTGTCACTATAGTAAGTATTGTTCTTCTTCTTCCTCAGGTTTTCAAAGTTCATTTCTTTTATTTTGCTTGGTTTAGCCCGATTTTCGGTTTCGTCAGCCCGTCTTTGCCTTGTTTGGTTTTAGGGTGGTCCCAAAATAAAAGAAAAATCTTTGCTACTTTGAGTATAAAGAAAATAGTGTAACATCCCAGATTTTCGGGATCGTTCTAGAAGATTCCCGGATGACTGTTTTAGTCTCGGATCATGATAATATTGAAGAATAAGAGTTTAAGTGAGGTAATATGAGTTGGAATATCATTTTATGAATTTTCGTCGCGTTGGAAAACGCGTGGGATCACAAGTCAGTTACGCGATTTTCGTTAAACGTGTAAAGTTTATGGTTTTGGACACGAACAGGGCAAACGAACTCCGATCGAGCTGATTTTGGACCATAGGACTTATTTTTCCGAGACGAACAGTTTTCGTGTTGAACACTTTTCGAGAATCGCATCAGAAGGGCTCCGAAATTGTGAATTTCTAAAGAGTTCTAGAACAGGGACTGATTTGTTATTTTCGCAGGGGCTGAAGTGATATTATCCAGCCAAGTATATAAAGCCCTAAGGTTTTAATTAATTACGAAATGGAAAATCAGTTAACCCTTCTTCCACCCGACCCCTTCACGCATGAGAGGGAGAGTTGGTCGCGCCGGAGGCCTGCCGGCCACCACCGGCCAGCGCGACCACCCAGATCGACTCGCCCGGCCACCGTGCAGCTGAGGGTGGCCGGCGGCAAGGCTGAATCACCGGCGAGCGACGAGAATTGAAGGTGAAAGTGGCGTGAGATGGGTTTCATGGATCCGGCTCGTCGGTCCGTTTCACGAGCCGTGCCACCCGCCAAATCGAAGCCCTCAGCAAGTACTACGAGTGTGTGGAGTTGGTTTTGCCGAACAACGGCTGGTGGCTCGCGAAACGAGAGAAGAAGGTTCGAATGAATAGTAGACCCATGTGAACAGTACCTCCGATAGGAATTCTGATCGCACCAGCGCGTTCGTATGGCCGTCGGGAGTCGGAATTTTGGTACGACCTTCCGTTCAAAATCTCATTTTTCAAAGTGTATCGCATTATATTCGGATGTTTCCGGTAGTTTCGTAATTTAGCGAATTGCATGTTTATGAATTGGATATGTCTTAATATGTTAAAACGATTAATGTGGTAGAATCTGGGGTGTAACGGACGAGATTTGATCGATCCGGTAGTATTAGTGAGATTCCGGTAAAACGATGTTTCTCGCGCGATTGAGCTTAGATGGTCATAAATGTAGTTATGATGTAATCATGGTATTGCGAGGGTAATTGGATAATTTTGGAGTAGTTCGGAGGGTTCGAGACCCTTCTGTAGCGTTTGCGGAGACTTTTCGCAAGTTCTGCCGCAAACGCGTAAAATAAGAATCTGAGGTATCTAGTTATTTCAGAATAGCAAGCGAGCATGTATTAGAGTAATAAAGTTTAGATTGTAGTATCAGAGTTGTTTCGGATGTTTCGGGGAAAGTCCGTAGTTGTTTTAGATAAGTTAGAAGTTCTGCAAATAGCGGTTCTGACCCTGTATTGTGATTTATTTTCACAGATCGGACCCGGATCGCAAGCGTTTGCCTAGCCAGGTAAGTAACTCATGTTCTGAGTACTTGGTAGACTTAACGATGTTCAAAACTAGTAAAGTAATAAGGTAGTATATAGATATATTCATGGAGTTTATATATGTATATATAAAGATGAATATAGGACAAGCGACCGATGTATTTGTATGCAAATATTGATGAAGATAAATAATTATAAGTATGCATATAAGCAAGAGATAAGCATGAGTGTATAGAAGTAAAGAGACGCATGGCTAGATGTGAATAAGTATGTGTATTCATATAGGTAGATAGAACATACGAATAATGATATGTTTATAATATAAATTAATAAGACTTGGGTATGAGGGATGTAGAAACTACACCCTAGGGAATGGGATTAGAGTTACAAATGGGATAATCAGATATAAACTAGAGATACGAAGGAAGTCGTAAGTTATGCATTATATAAGAACATTAGCAATATGAAGATAGATATAAGTGTATAAAGTGATTAAAAGCATGAATGATCGAAGTACTCATAACATGAGAACATGTATAAAAAGGTTACGATTTGAGATTTCTGAACACAAGTTGATAGTTAGAAAATGGCAAGGAAGTTTAAGAATAAAGGCATTGAAACTTATATGTGTTCTGGTATTTGATAGAGTAGTAGAGTTTTGAATGTATGTGCTTGAATATAAATTGCACAATATATTGACTGAGAGCCACTAGCCAGGTAAGTTATAAAGGTAAGTTGAGTTGTGATGGTTTGGTGTGTGCATATATATATATATATATATATTTGTATGAATGCAAGATGAATTTAGCATGTTTAGTTTGATCATGCATTATATCGGCATTTAAGCATATGGTTAGTAGGATTATAACTAGAGTAGAGAGTAGCATGAGAATGCATATATGCATATTCATGTGTGTGTGTGTTAAGTTTTCATTAGTTGAGCAGACGATAACAATGTTTTCAACGATTTCAAATGTTTTAAAGAAAAGGTTTCAAATGCCTTTGAAAAGAATCGTATTTCAGAAAATGTTTTACAGTTTGAGTTTCAGATTATGATTTTATGGTTTTCGGGGCATGAGGTAAAAACTCACCCCAGTATGTAACTTGAGATATAGTTCGGAATTGACGGATACTTTGGATTCGGGATTTGGGATTTGACCCATCCCAGTTGTACAGTTTGGAATTAACGGTTGACGCATGTGCACATGTGGAGGACTAAGGGGACGCTCTCAGATCCTCGAGCAGGATTAGAGGCTACAGGCTCTCGAAATCCTGATTTCAGAGATGCTCGGTTGAGTTATGGTCCTGGGCATCGAGTACACCCAGTTGAGTTATGGTCATGGGTGTAGAGAGACGTCCAGTTGAGTTATGGTCCTGGACGTATAGCAGTTTTTCAGTTTTCAGATTTTCAGTGTACGGTTTTAGAAACAGTTTTTCAGATTTCGATTTTCAGTTTTCAAAGATACCGCAGTTGAGTTATGGTCCTGGGCATCAAGCATTTTCAGTTTTTAGTTTTCAGATCTTCATTATAAGTCTTCAGATTTTCAAGATCCAAACTTCAGAACCCAGACTTTAAATAAGAGTTTTTTTTTAAAATATTATTTTAAAGACAGCTTTTAGAAAAACGAAGTTTTTAGAAATAGAATTTTTCAGACAGAAAGAACTTTTCCAGAAAGAGAAAGTAAAATAAAGTTTTCAGAAATGAGATTAGAAATAGACTTTTGGAAAAATGGTTTTTCAAAGAGGGTTTTCAGAAAATATTTTTCAAAAGCATGTGTGTTCAAGTAAAGTACAGTTTATAAGACATGCATACGAATTCATACATCCTAGAAATCCATTTGAGATGCATATAAATGATATTGACGCATGATTACATAACTTCATATTCATAAGTATATAGTTAGCACTTCGTGAGATATGAGTACATATAAGCATGATCTTATGTTAGTGCATGTATGTTACGATTGATCGTATGAGTTACTTGCATATTTAGAAAGAACATACTGTAAGGATGCTAGTCATGATGAACTAATAAGTACATACATGTAACCATGGATAGTGATAGTGGATTCGATAGTTAACAGAAATAAATCTTAATTATCCGATTTGATGATATTTCAAGATAATAAAGGAAAGTAAGTTATAATATCTGTTAGATCTAGAATTAGCTCAGAGAAAACAGAAAAAGGTAAAGAGAATAATCAGAATAGCACAGAAAAAGTAAAATGAATCTTAACATGTTAGTTTATGAAATAGAACATGATGAGTTGTTTGGATTTTAATAGAAGTTAATTATATAGGTGTATGTTCGGGTGAAAAGACTAATAGCAGGTGACACGAAAAATAAACAGATATAAGCTATAAAGTCAAATTAGTTTTGTTAATGTTTACATGATTACTTACTGAGTCATTACGACTCACACCACTTCCGTTGATAGTTTTACAGGTCTGTAGCTGTCTTTTATAACGTGCAAGTTTTTGGTGAAGGCTTGAAGACAGTGGATCGCCATAATTGCAGTCGAGGAAGAGTCAAGTCCTGTGGGTCCTCACGGCCCTTGTCTTTGTACTTGTATTGGTATTATATATATGTATAAATCATGTAATAGCATAGTTTATTTTGAGTTCTGGCCGGAGGCCAAGTGTTTGCATTTTGTTTAATGAGTTCAGGCCTGAGGCCTCGTAGATAAATGCATTGATGTTGTGTTTCCGGCCTGAGGCCGAGGTTGTTGAGTTTCTTGTTGTATGTGGATGCTGGCTACAGGCCAGGTTGCATGATGTTATGAATACATCATGCCGAAATTTCGTTAGAATTAGAGGCTTAAGGAGATGGGTTCTCCTGTCTCCTGCTGGTAGCATCATGGCCTAGGCGGGATGTTACAAATAGTATGAGTTTGTTATCTAGATTAAGATCCACTAGGTCCAGATCTGATGACGAAGTATCTGAAGCCTCTTCTTCTCAAACCTTTGTCGATATAACCAATGACCCAGATATTCTTAACAGCCAAGAAATCCATAACAATTAAGAACCAATAGCCAGAATAGAAAATCAATTACAAAACTGGTCCATACCTTTAGTCAATTTTGATACTATATAACAAAGAGAGACTTTTTTCTTTTGTTCAAGATTACTTCATAAAAACCCATGAACAAACAATACTTTTGAATCAAGAAACCTGTGTCATATCTCTATTTTCTCAATCTGTCATATCTCATCAACGAAGAAATAGTTTCAATTACCTACATATAGGAATGGTGCAAATAGCTGCCAAACCTTTGTTTAAATTAGGTTTAGACATTCCAATATTATTTGCTTTAAGAGATGCACGTTTTGTCAATTTTAATGACTCATTACTTGCATTAGTAGAATCTAATCTTGCTAATGGCCCTGTTTATTCAAATTGCTATCCAAATTTTTCAATCTCTTTACATGATCCGCATATTATGCATGCTTTAACTCTCAATGTTCAATCAAAAAATTTTCATGTTTTAGAAAATGTTAAATCAATAGCTATTATTTATCGTGTTTATTATAAAGTAATGGAAAGTCAAATCAATCCTAAGGCCATGGGATCTAGTTCTAGAAATGAATAAATATTAATTGAAGTAAATCCTCTAAGATCTAATGCTATAACACCTAAAAGACACAAGTGGAATGAAATAACTCAAGGAAGTACTTGGAATCTAAGAGAAATAGTTCCTCATTCACAAATAGAAAGAAAATCTAGTACAAGTATAATAAGTCAAGATTCAGATGGAAGTGTTAGTATTCAATTTAGAAATATACCGCGAATTCCTAAATCTCTAGGTAATTCCTCAATTTTAAGAGACTTTCAGTCAGCTAGAACTTCATTTCAAGAACCTTCGGTAATAAGATTATCGGGAGTAGATTTAATCAAAATATTCCTCAACCTGTTTATCAGGATGATCAATCTGTTGAGTCTATGTCTCCAACATATTCTCAAATGAAGGAAGACAATAAGTCTCATACTCCTTCAAATAGTCATCTAATGACTATAAATAAAGAATTTACTATCAATAAAGAATTAATTCAAGAAGAATATTTAAATCCTAGATGGGATGAACCTAGGAAATTTATAGATCAATATTCTCAGAAAATGAGAAATCGAAAATACGTGATCAATATTTACATGATATAACAAAATTACAAGAACATATACCTTTTTTTCATTTGGATGAAAGAATTTTACCCTCCAGAACAAAAGACAATACTTATTACTAAATCAATAAATAGGACTGGAAAACTGATTCAAACATCCCACAAGAAATTGTAAGTGTCCATCCACCTTTAACCGAATACAATTTCAATATAGTAATCAACCAATTAAAGCTGCTCCTTTTAAAATACCCAGAACCACACAAGATACTGATAATATACAATATTCAGACATTCGTAGCCTACAACAACAAAATAATTACTCAAATCAGATATTAAATACTATAGCGACTCAATTAAATACTGTTGATTGATGAAACAATTCTAACAGAATCAATAAACACTGAAACTACTGTTTCTTCCAAAACCCACGGAGAAAGATTTATATTCTAAACTTGATCCAAAAATTCCCCTTTTCAAACCACCTGCAGAACTTAAAGAAGATACAAAATTCGAATTTAAGCAATCTTCAGAAGATGTTCTAGATCAAATTCAAAAACAATTACAAAAATTAAATATTTCAAAAGATGTACCATCTTCTTCAAAATCATATATATTACCTATCAATAACAATAATGATGAAGAATCACTTCAAGAAGAATTTTAGAAAATGAATCACAAACAATAGCCAAATATCATAGTAAACCTCAAAGACCAAAAACCAAAAACCAAAAACTATTACCAAGACCTACACCACCTGATGTTCAATTTGAAGAAAGAGATCAATATTCACAAAGTTATTATGATGGTCATAAAGTAGAATTTTGATTAACGGAGAAAGTTGCTTAATTTTGCATACTATAATTTGAGTCACGAGGAGGGATTAAAGATTTTTCTTCTTTAAATAAAATATCTTTTAATTTGAGCAAATATTCCTTTTTATTTTCAGGGTTTTCAATTTTATCAATCATATCTAGAAGTGTTTCTTTGTCTTGTCTAGTAATTGTATTTATTGAGTGTTTACAGTCACAATTATCACTTTCATTTTCTGAGGAATTAGAGGAATTTTCTTGAATTTCGAAAATTTGATCATCAGAGGAATCATAAATGTCTGATTCTTCTGTACTTGAGTCAATAAGAAGATTGATAAGTTGAGCTTGAAGTTCTTCAGAAATTTTTTAATTTTTTAATTTTTGTTTAATTTTACATTGATTTTTATAATGTCCAGGCCTGCCACATTTGTAGCAGATTGGTGTGTGGTTGACTAGCAGGTGTTTGCCCTGGATTCTTTCGCTTATATGTCTTGTGTCTTTTACCTTTATATTTATTCTTTTCAGTTTTATTATATTGATAATTTTATTCTTATTGAAATATTTCTTTTCTTTTCGTTTATATTTTTTACTTGAAGGTGCAACAATAGGTTGATATCCATATTGAAGACACCAATCTCCTAATTCTCTTTTACTTTGTTTAATTTCACTTTTATTCTTAGATTGAATCCTTAAATCTGTGCAGAGTGTTAATCCAGTATTATTGATGTAATTTATTATTTCACCATAGGTTAAGGTTTCATAAGGAATATCTCCCTGAAACAAACCTAAACCTAATATTGGCTCTTACCTTTTCAGCAAATACTTGGTAATCCACTAATGAATTTTTCTTTCCAATATGTACTTTTACAGTCTGTTCTAAAATATAATTTGGACAAAAAATACATCTTTATACCACCTAAAGTCTTGCATTTTGGGACATCTAAGGTTTTGAAGTATTTCAGATGACCTTTCTTGAAATTGAACAGGTTCTCCAATAAAATACTTAGTTATAGAAAAAACAAGAGTGTTTACAGCGTCTTGTTCATCATTTATGATTTGATTATTTTGATCTCTTTTAACAGCTGTCAAAATTTGCATTCTTTCTTGTTCTGTGAGAAAATTATCCCACCATCCTTTTAATTGTCCTGTGAATCCTGTGGTTAATATCACCACTATAACATGATCATTATTTCTATTAATTTTATAAACTTGAGCTGCCATTAACATTTCATGGAGAGTATTGAGGATTTGGGCTTCTGCCATTCCATCTATATTCTATTCATAAATACTATGACCATCATAATAACTTTGTGAAAATTGATCTCTTTCTTCAAATTGAACATCAGGTGGTGTAGGTATTGGGTAATAGTTTCTGGTTTTTGGTCTTTGAGGTTTACTATGATATTTGGCTATTGTTTGTGATTCATTTTCTAAAAATTCTAAAAGTTCTTCTTGAAGTGATTCTTCATCATTATTTTTATTGATAGGTAATATATTTGATTTTGAAGAAGAGGGTTCATCTTTTGAAATATTTAATTTTTGTAATTGTTTTTGAATTTGATCTAGAACATCTTCTGAAGATTGCTTAAATTCGAATTTT
Source organism: Zanthoxylum bungeanum (assembly GCA_019454045.1). Classification (NCBI taxonomy): domain Eukaryota; kingdom Viridiplantae; phylum Streptophyta; class Magnoliopsida; order Sapindales; family Rutaceae; genus Zanthoxylum; species Zanthoxylum bungeanum. The sequence continues at coordinate 3,581 of SKCR01011071.1, read as the reverse complement.
GTATCTTCTTTAAGTTCTGCAGGTGGTTTGAAAAGGGAAATTTTTGGATCAAGTTTAGAATATAATCTTTCTCCGTGGGTTTTGAAGAAGAAACAGTAGTTTCGGTGTTATTAATCTGTTAGAATTGTTTCAACAGTATTTAATTGAGTCACTATAGTATTTAATATCTGATTTGAGTAATTATTTTGTTGTTGTAGGCTACGAATGTCTGAATATTGTATATTGTCAGTATCTTGTGTGGTTCTGGGTATTTTAAAAGGAGCAGCTTTAATTGGTTGATTACTATATTGAAATTGTATTTCTGTTAAAGGTGGATGGACACTTACAATTTCTTATGGGATGCCAATAAATAAATAATTTAGTAATAAGTATTGTCTTTTGTTCTAGAGGGTAAAATTCTTTCATCCAAATGAAAAAAGGTATATGTTGTTGTAATTTTGTTATATCATGTAAATATTGATCACGTATTTTCGATTTCTCATTTTCTGAGAATATTGATCTATAAATTTTTCTAGGTTCATCCCATCTAGGATTTAAATATTCTTCTTGAATTAATTCTTTATTGATAATAAATTATTTATTTATTGGCATTAGATGACTATTTGTAGGAGTATGAGACTTATTGTCTTCCTTCATTTGAGAATATGTTGGAGACATAGACTCAACAGATTGATCATCCTGATAAATAGGTTGAGGAATATTTTGATTAAAATCTACTCTCGATAATCTTGTTACCGAAGGTTCTTGAAATGAAGTTCTAGCTGACTGAAAGTCTCTTAAAATTGAGGAATTACCTACACTTCCATCTGAATATTGACTTATTATACTTGTACTAGATCTTCTTTCTATTTGTGAAGGAGGAACTATTTTTCTTAAATTCCAAGTACTTCATTGAGTTATTTCATTCCACTTGAGTCTTTTAGGTGTTATAGAATTAGATCTTAGAGGATTTACTTCAATTAATATTGATTCATTTCTAGAACTATATCTCATGGCCTTAGGATTGATTTGACTCCCCAATACTTTATAATAAACACGATAAATAATAGCTATTGATTTAACATTTTCTAAAACATGTAAATTTTTTGGTTGAACATTGAGAGTTAAGCATGCATAATATGCGGATCATGTAAAGAGATTGAAAAAGCAAGATTAGATTCTAATAATGCAAGTAATGAGTCATTAAAATTGACAAAACGTGCATCTCTGAAAGCAAATAATATTGGAATGTCTAAACCTAATTTAAACAAAGGTTTGGCAGCTATTTGCACCATTCCTATATGTAGGTAATTGAAATTATTTCTTCGGTGATGAGATATGGCAGATTGAGAAAATAGGGATATGACACAGGTTTCTTGATTCAAATGTATTGTTTGTTCATGGGTTTTTATGGAGTAATCTTGAACAAAAGAAAAAAGTCTCTTTTTGTATATGGTATCAAAATTGGCTAAAGGTATGGACCAGTTTTGTAATTGATTTTCTATTCTGGCTATTGGTTCTTGATTGTTATGGATTTCTTGGCTGTTAAGAATATCTGGGTCATTGGTTATATCGACAAAGGTTTGAGAAGATGAGGCTTCAGATACTTCGTCATCATATCTGGACCTAGTGGATCTTAATCTAGATAACAGACTCATATTATTTTCTTTATACTCAAAGTAGCAAAGATTTTTCTTCTATTTTGGGACCCCCCTCCGGGAACACCCTAAAACCAAACACGGCAAAGACGGGCTGACCAAACGGAAAACCGGGGTAAACCAAGCAAAATAAAAGAAATGAACTTTGAAAACCTGAGGAAGAAGAAGAACATTACTTACTGTAGTGACACATGGTGCTGATACCAAAACTATGAACATGATCGGGGAGATGAAGTACGCGAGCTTTGTGAGTAATTATGTGTGTGTGAAAGTGAGATTTGAAAATTAAAATTAAAAGTCGTTGGGATAAAAATATAGAAAACAGAATTTTATTTGTCATAAAGCATTACCATACAAGCTATGCCTAGCAGAGGAGACTACAAACCCTTTTATAGACTAAGGGCGGACATCAAAACGGACTTCACACAAAGAAAATAAACAGTAAAGACAATAATAATATAAGATTCATAATTTCACATGAGAAAAGAAGCCAGCTGTATGGCTTTATTTAAAAGTAAAAGTAAAGATATAAGATTCTTGAAATCTTGTCGGCTTGAAATTTTGTAAGCAATTATTTCATGTGTTGATTGATGAAGACACCACAACAATCGTTTTCATTGACAGGGGTGAAGGATGATGCAGCGTCATCGCTTGCGTCATCACTGCGTCATCTTCATCATCTTGAGAAATTCTCGAAAGAGCATCTAGTAATTGCCTTTGTATTCTTTTTTATTAGAGACGGAGGCCAAAGATGCTTGGATTTGACTTTTGTTGAGCTGGAAATCTTGATTTTGTAATTCCATTGATACAGAGTTAATTGTTCTTCCAGTTATTTTTGGGAACCATCTGATAACAGCATTGCAGCAAGCATTTTGATTATTGAAACCAGACCACCATTTACTTTGATTGATCTTGAGAGATGTCAAGCTGGATTTCCTGTAATTCTGTTTTCAACCTTGAAATTCCAGTCATAATCCAGCAACAATTGAAGGAGACAAAGAAAGATAATAGCAAATCTTGTGTTTCTTGAGTAGCATTCATGTGTTCTGACCAAAGCTTAATCCTTCTTGAATTTCTGATGGAATAATAGAAAGTTGTGGACCAAAATAAAACCATCACTTAAGAAACCATTGAGGGAATTTTGGATTACATTGACCAAAATAAAAAAACCAGGAATGATCATAAGCCCGAATACAAAGGAAATTGAACCAGAACTGTGACTGAACAGGATGGGGAGATGAAGTACGCGAAGCTTTGTGAGTAGTAATTATTTTGTTGTTATAGGCTACGTATGTCTGAATATTGTATATTGTCAGTATCTTGTGTGGTTCTGGGTATTTTAAAAGGAGCAGCTTTAATTGGTTGATTACTATATTGAAATTGTATTTCTGTTAAAGGTGGATGGACACTTACAATTTCTTGTGGGATGTTTGAATCAGTTTTCCAGTTCCTATTTATTGATTTAGTAATAAGTATTGTCTTTTGTTCTGGAGGGTAAAATTCTTTCATCCAAATGAAAAAAAGGTATATGTTCTTGTAATTTTATTATATCATGTAAATATTGATCACATATTTTCGATTTCTCATTTTCTGAGAATATTGATCTATAAATTTTTCTAGGTTCATCCCATCTAGGATTTAAATATTCTTCTTGAATTAATTCTTTATTGATAATAAATTCTTTATTTATAGTCATTAGATGACTATTGAAGGAGTATGAGACTTATGTGTCTTCATTTATTTGAGAATATGTGGAGACATATACTCAACAGATTGATCATCATGATAAATAGGTTGAGGAATTTTTTGATTAAAATCTACTCCCGATAATCTTGTTACCGAAGGTTCTTGAAATGAAGTTCTAGCTGACTGAAAGTCTCTTAAAATTGAGGAATTACCTAGAGAACTAGGAATTCGCGGTATATTTCTAAATTGAATACTAAC
>SKCR01011070.1:0-21990 GCA_019454045.1 Zanthoxylum bungeanum | reverse complement strand
CTCAATTGTTATGCATGGAATTTGAGTGTTTGACACTCTAAGCCTTTGCATGGTTTGTGTCATAGATTTATTATTATTTAATAAATATTATGGCATAAATATAATTGATTTTTGGTATCAAAAATCAACAAAAAAATCTCTCTTCTCTCTCTCAAATTGCCGAAAACTGCATGTAGTTTTTTGGTCTTCACTTCTTCATTTTGGTTGCCAAAAAGCTTGAAGATAGTGTGGTTGTTTGGAACATCTTCTCACATGCAAGGCTAGCCCTTCAAGGGATCAAAAGAGGTGATAGGGAAACCATCATAGAGCAAGGAATTCACAAAGCTTGGAGCTTTCCACCTTTTGTCCTCTTGGCCGAATCAATCAACACTTGGAGCTTCCATTTTGGTTTGATTTTCTTCATCAACAAAGCATTGTAAGTATGATTCCGCCATACTTCAAAGTTAAATATATATTCATTTATTGTATTTCAATGCTTAATCTTTCCTTGGACATATTAGAAAACCAACACAGGTCACGTACATTTTTCAATGGTACGAGTTCTTAGAGAGTGTTAACAACTTTAAATCTATCCCAGTAGATCTTTATTCCTAGAATAAATGTTGTTTCTCCCAAGAATTCAACGGATAATTTTCATGAAAGCCAAGCTTTCACCGATTGTAATATGGGAATATCATTTCCAAGAAATGACATATATCATCATTATTTAGGACATCATTGTCACTGCGCTCCCACAACCCCCATATATATACAATAACAATTTCTCATTTTGAATTAAATCATAAACCATTATGATTACATCAAAACGATAATTCCAAGAACCTAATGCTTGCTTCAATCCAAACATGGATCGAATAACCTGCAAACCTTGTTTGCTAGTTTTGGTACGACATAATCTTCAGGATGTTGTAAACATCCTCCAAAAGGTTTCCTTTTCAGGAAAACGATTTTTCGTTCAGCTGCCAATATTTCATAAATGAACATGCAGTATCAGCAAGCATTATCCAAATTGATTTAATGTGGCAACAGGTAAAAGAGTTCGTTGTAATCAACACAATTTTGATAATGATACCTTTCTGCTACAAGCCTAGCTTAGTACGTTGGTATGCTGCCATCCACGTATGTCTTCATTGAGACTTATATAGTTACCAATAGGCACAATTCCTTGCGATACAACAACTAGTCTCTAAACATAGTTGGTATACATGGAATCCATTTCGAACTCATGGCACTTTGCCATAGGGGAGTCGATACCTTGTATCACTTCCTCATATGTAGTCAGTTCGTTTTCCTCAATAAGATTGACATCTTTATGAGGTGAGATTAGTAGAAACTCATACCTCCAGGTTGTTTTCGGACTCTCTCCGACTAACGCGGTTCTTGTGTATTCGAAGATTATGGTACATGTTCATCCTTGATGAAATGTTTATGTTCCATTAAAGAATCGGTGCCTGGAATAGTATTACTCTGATTTTTCATCGAGTTTTACTTTCCTCCCACTTACCACTGTATTGTAGTATTCCTCTTAGGAAAACCGCATGGAGAGTAACAATAAATTGTTCTTTTGTGTTGTATAAGTATTATACTTTGGTTTCCTTAGGATAACCTACAATTTAGGCACTTATCCGATTTGGGTTCTAGTTTGGTATTATCCAAACGTATGCCCAACATTCCCAAATCATCAGGAATGAGAAAACCCAGTTAATTTCCTGTTCATATCTAATATGAAATCTCTCAAATAGATTTTCATGGAACCTTATTCAAAATAAGTATTGCACTGTTAAATGCTTATCTTTTGAAGGAAAATGGTAGCTCAGAGCGACTCATGATTAACCTTATCATGTCCAACAAAATTCGCTTTCTCCGTTCGGACACACCATCAAACTGACGTGTTCCGGGAGGAGTCCTCATTGAAAGAATACTATACTCTTTCAAGTATTTAAGAAACTTATTGCTTAAGTATTTTCCATCTCGGTCTTACTGTACGGTTTTAATACTTTAGCCGATCTGTTTGTCTACTTCGTACCGAAACTCTAAAAGTTTCCGATTTGTGTTTCATAAGAGACACATAACCATAACACGATGCCACATCCGTAAAGGCCACGAAATACTCATATCCACCTCTAGCCTAGCTAGATATGGGCACACTTACGTCACTATGAACGAGGGCTAACAGATCATGACACTTACACTTTTACCAAGTAAAAGGTATTTTAGGTACTTTACCTAATAAACTAGATTCGTAGACTTCATTTGAATGGAATCAAATCCGTCCTAGTATCCACTCTTCAAAAGTGTGGATATACGAGTCTTGTTTAATGTGTCCCAAACAACACTGCCACAAATAAGTCTTATCTGATCAAATCAGTTTGAGCTATTTGTTCGTCATATTATATGTTTGAGATTTATTTATATTCAAAATATAAATATTGTTATTCACATCTAATGTGTTTATCTCAATATCATCTTTATAAAATAAAACACTTTAGTGTTCTAGAATATAAAGGTATACTCGCAACGAGTTGTATTCGATATAGAGATAATGTTTCTAGTCAAACTAGTTACATTATAACAGTTTCCTAATTTAAGTACACACCCGAAGGGTAGTTCCTAAACTTAGGTATCTACGGTAAAATAGCGACTTTCGTCTCGTTTCCGATTCGTAGATTAATCTCATTGAAGTCAGTATCCTGCTAATAGCAGATTTTCTTCACATCAGTACATATATTTATGAATCACACTAAGTATTTAAAATCCAATTTTAATACTAGTAGTGAACATGTTTATGACAAACATATTTGAAGTCAGAGCCTTGCTCGTCTTCAATTCCTTCATGTCTGCTTTGTCCATACGGCAGTCACGCTTCAGTGATCCCATTTGCCACAGTTTAAGCAGACATCTTGGGATATGTCTTTTGTCTTCCTGGAAGACAGTAATTATTTTGCCTTTGGCCTTTTCTATATCCCAGAAGCCTTTGGCCAAGCCTTGGGTTTCTAGAATATCGAAGTAAGGTGCGCCTTGCGCTACTTGCCTTATTGCAAACTTTGGCTTTATCTCATTAGAGAATAGCCATTTGCTCTCCAAGAGTTATTAATTACAATTTAATACTTCTAAGATATAAGAATAGATCTATGGAGATCCTTCAATTTCTTCATCATACTTTAAGGATCTAATCCTTAGTTCTGATTAGGAAATTAAGGAGTCATTTTGACAAGTATAAGGATTAAGCACTAAAGTTATCATCACATGAATCTTCCAAAGATCATGCTCTACTATTTGCTTAACTCTGGGCTTAGGCCTAATATGTTATCAAATAAAGTAACTTATTAGTTTCCAGGACCATCATGAAATTTCATTCCCAATTTGAAAATTAAAGTCGTTTAAAACACATTTTCACCCAGGATTATGTTTTAAACACTAATCTTTCAGTTAACATGATTCCAATAGTCTAACTATCCAAACAATGATTTCGGGTACAATCTAATGTAATGATTACTATAGTCTAACTATATAACTAATTACAATTTTATTGGTTAAAATCAAATATATATTGATTACTATAATCCAATTATATAATCAACTATAAATGATCGGTAAAATTCAAATATATTGATTACTATAATCCAATTATATAATCAACTATAAATGATCGGTAAAATTCAAATATATTGATTACTATAATCCAATTATATAACCAACTATAAATGAAGTAGTTTTAATACAGCCAAGCTGTTTAATTAACAACAATTAAATATTAGTCCAACTAATATATTTATAAATTATGACGAAAAATGAAATGAGCGCGTATTGTCAAATATCTAAACGAAATTTGCAAATTTAATACTTGCCTCCCACTATTTTTCGGCGAGCCTCTAACCCTCTGTTGAGTACTCGGGAAACCTTGTTTCCTAGTGGGCTAGGATCCTGTTAAATAACACACAATCTTGACTAGGTAGATATCTAAGATCAATTGGATCTCATCCAATTCCTAGATCCAGTAGGTGGACATCCAAGTCCGAAACAATATACAATATATATGCCAATATATCCAATATATTTTCGTAACCTTTTTCCTCTGAATCAACTAAGCCTTGGCTTTGGCACAACAAGCTTAATGATTCCAGTTAAGCGGGACCCATTGACATGGAAAGCTTCGTAATCAATGTCGATGGAGAAGAAGTGCTCTTGACTTTGGCCAACAAATCACGACTTGGACAAAACACCGATATGGAAAAAAAATCTCATGATTCAAACACATCCCCATTGACAAAGGTTGACTTTGGCCAACAAACCAATGCCGACTTTGGATCTGAGTAAGAATCACTCAACGGAAGGAAAAACGCTTAATATGTTTTTAGGGTTTTTCGCGTAAATGGCAACTAATTTATTATCTTTGATTAGGTCTCATCATACACCCTTAAGCATGCATTCTAAAAGCATAATAAGGCGCGATAAATAAATTATAATGATATAGGCGGATAGATATTTCACAAATTGTTCCTAGAACAAATCACTCCATTTCCTCTCCCCGGCTAGAACTATTCTAAATTCTACCAATTACATAATAAATAAAGAAACCTCATTTACATGGGAGGGAATTAGTGAGAAGAGAAATAAAAAGAATAAGGAGATAAAAAGGCTGGACACGCAGGTCCAATTTAATAAATTCTAAATTTATAACAATTCCAAAATTGCCCTCACCCTTCTAATATCCATATGATAACATTATTCATGTAATACATTCATGTAATCATACAAATCATGTTATTCAATCAATCTAATCTAATTAATTAATCTTTGAATTAATGATCATCCAAGTTCAAACAACGATTTGATTTGCGCGAGTCAAACACGTTTAAGAATAAATACTCAAAGTAAGTATGATTGAATTATATTGAACTACAACTTTAATTCCAATTTATTTGTATTCAATACTAATTCCAAATTTAACCAAATAAATATTTACACTTATTTATTTTGCTTAAAGACTTGGATTCCAAATCCAATCTAATGGTGTTTGGTTTCTATAATATGTCCCAAGGAAAGATTAAGCATTCATGAAATACAAAACAAAGAATATATATAAAAGACGAAGTATGGCGGAATCATACTTACAATGCTTTGTTGATGAAGAAAACAAACCGAATGGAAGCTCCAAGGTGGATGACTTTCGGCCAAGGAAGACAGAAGAGGAAGCTCCAAGCTTTGTGTATTCCTTGCTCTATGATGGTTTCCCTATCACCTCTTTTGATCCCTTGAAGGTGCTAGCCTTGTATGTTTCCAAACAATAACCTTTTCTTCAAGCTTTTGGCAACCAAAATGAAGAAGATGAAGACCAAAACTGCATGCAGTTATCGGCCAATGAGAGAGAAGAGAGTTTTTTTTCTTTTGTTCTTTTTGATTTTTGATACCAAAAATCAATTTATATTTATGCCATAATATTTATTAAATAATAATAAATCTATGACACAAGCCATGCAAAGGCTTAGAGTGTCAAACACTCTAATTCCATGCATAACATTTGAGTGAATTACACACTATCACCATGCAATGCATCATCAATATAATAATACATATAATGACATGTGTCATGTGGGCCCCACACGTTTCCAAATGAAAGTGGGCCCACGTGCACTCACGCGTTCGGGTTCGATATTTCCGAAATACCGAACTTGCGTTGCGACGTTAATTAAATCGATTTAAATAAATAATCGCTCCTAGCGAAATTATTATTTACGTCGCTTACGAATTAATTCTAAATTAACTCGTATGCCCGAATTAAATCTAATTTTAATTTCGCGTCGAAATCGAATTCAATTATTATATCGAATATAATAATTTTACTGATAATTCCAAATTAATCGTTCTCTCTCTCTAAATAAGGCACTTTATCCGAGATAAAGTTTCTCCGCAATTAATCCAACCAAGATTAATTAAGTTCGAATCAAATATCATAGGTGAATCTTCAGGAAGCGACCCAAGAGATCTCCGGATATGTTTGGCAGTGAAATACGGTCCTCGGATAATCCGAACACGCACGTACCTCGTACTACGTTCTTACCGATTCACAAGACAAGGTTGGCTTCTAGCAAAGCGCCATGCCTACCCAATTCTCCAGAAATATTCTTATAGGAATATAGATCTATATCAAGCGTAGTATACCGTAGTATTGCGTACATCGATCCAGTATCGGATGATCACATGCTAGGCCTGGGGCTGGAGATGTGTCTGCCCCGTACGAAACATATATCGGACATCAAGCAACTAGTCTCTTTAAATCGGACAATCCTGACTTGTCATATTGTCCCGACGGTTGCAACCTTTTATAGAGTACTAGTTCTGTGTCCTGCGTGATCATCACCTCCATATGTCTGAAGCGATACTTCCATCTTGACATCACATCCAGTACACTACGATTCTCGATAAACCCAGAAGAGGTGTACACAGAACCGGTTAAGGTCCCCAACCACCAAAACCAAAGTTTACCGATTGTCGCAAGTACTAGCGATGTAAGTCTCAGGTTAAGACCATATACACCTACCCTGATGCGGCATCCCATAGACACGCAGACATACTACCAATGGGATTCCGCGGGGTCTATCCAGAGCGAAGCTGTTTTCCGTACCATTGGTAAAACACAACCTCCTATCGCACTTGCATAAGTATCCAATACTTAAATATATGAGAACTATGCCGTTGTGCCCTCACAACGTGCACAAGCGCAATACTAGTCTATTCCGCATTATCGATGTCCAGTCTCGATAATACTACGACTAGGGATATTTAATGATTAAACCTTTGGGGACTGATACTGTCTCATATCATTCTCAGTCCAGGTACTAATCATATGGACTTTCGCCATTTATAATTCAAAGTAAATAATATTACAAAACGGCAAAAGGCAATTTCATTATCACATAGTTAATTTTGTACAATATACAATATCATTTACAAACAGTGACGCTATGGGACATAATGTCTAACAATCTCCCACTTGGCCTATAGCCAGTCACTCAAGCATCTAATACCCGAACTATGTATGTGTCGTTCAAAAACTTGCTGTAGAACAGCTTTCGTCAGCGGATCTGCAATGTTGTCATCTGATGTGACCTTCTCGACTTTTACATCGCCACGATGTATAATCTCCCGAATCAGATGATAACGTCGAAGAACATGCTTGGACCGTTGATGAGACCTTGGTTCCTTAGCCTGTGCTATAGCCCCGTTATTGTCACAATACAATGGAACGGGCTCAGCTGCTAACGGAACTACTCCTAATCCGATTAGGAACTTTCGGATCCAAACTGCCTCCTTTGCTGCTTCAGATGCAGCGATGTACTCCGCTTCTGTTGTTGAATCGGCAACAATATCTTGCTTGGAAGATTTTCCAGCTCACTGCTCCGTTATTCAAGCAAAAAATGTACCCGATTGCGACTTGTAGTCATCCTTGTCGGTTTGGAAACTTGCATCGGTATACCCAGATACCGCAAGTTCTCCACCTCCATAAATTAAGAAAGCATCCTTAGTTCGTTTAAGATACTTAAGGATATTCTTAACTGCTATCCAGTGACCTTCACCTGGATCGGCCTGATAGCGACTGCACATGCTCAAAGCATATGAGACATCAGGTCGTGTACATATCATGGCATACATGATCGATCCGACTGCCGAGGCGAACGGTATCCGACTCATGTGGTCTCTCTCTTCCTGAGTCTTAGGACACATGTCCTTAGACAGAGAGGTACCACGTACCATTGGAACCAATCCCCTCTTGGATTGTTCCATGTTGAATCTCTTCAACACTTTATCAATGTATGTACTCTAGGAGAGTCCAAGCAGCTTTCTAGATCTATCCCTGTAGATCTTTATTCCAAGAATAAAGGCTGCTTCTCCCAGATCTTTCATGGAGAATTTTAATGAAAGCCAAGCTTTCACCGACGTTAGCATGGGAATGTCATTGCCTATAAGCAATACGTCGTCGACATAAAGGACAATAAAAGTAAGTGCTCTCCCACTAACCTTCTTGTATACACAAGGGTCATCTGCGTTTTGCACGAAATCATATTCTTTTATGATCTCATCAAAACGCTGATTCCATGACCGTGATGCTTGCTTCAATCCATAAATGGATCGATTTAACTTACAAACCTTGTTTGCAAGTCTAGGTACGATAAAACCGTCAGGTTGTTGCATATAAACATCCTCCAAAAGGTTTCCGTTAAGGAAAGCGGTTTTAACGTCCATCTGCCATATCTCGAAGTCGAAATATGCAGCTATTGCAAGCATTATCCGAATGGATTTAATCATGGCAACGGGTGAGAAGGTTTCGTCATAATCAATACCATATTGTTGACGATACCCCTTCGCTACAAGCCTAGCCTTGTACGTTTGTACGTTGCCATCCATGTCGGTCTTCTTCTTGAAGATCCATCTGCATCCAATAGGCTTTACGCCTTCTGGTGCATCACCAGTGTCCAAACTTGGTTGGCGTACATGGAATCCATCTCGGACTTCATGGCTTCTTGCCATAAAGCGGAATCGATATTTTGTATCGCTTCCTCATACGTAGCCGGCTCATTATCCTCAATAAGATTAATATCTATATGAGGTGAGATCAGGAACCCATACCTCTCAGGTACTGTTCTGACTCTCTCCGACCTACGCGGTCCTTGTGTATGTGAAGTTTGTGGTACAGACTCATCCCGTATGGTCTGTTCTTGTTCCGTCGTTGATTCATTGCCAGGAACAGTATCACTACGATCTTCATCGAGTTCTACTTTCCTCCCACTTACCACTGCATTTAGGAATTCCTTCTCAAGGAAAACCGCATGTAGAGCAACAAATACTTTGTTCTCTTGTGGGTAATAGAAGTAATATCCTTTGGTTTCCCTAGGATATCCAACGAAAGGCATTTATCAGATTTGGGTTCAAGTTTGGTGCCTTCCAAACGTTTAACATATGCCCAGCATCCCCAAATCTTTAGGAAGAGAAACCTGGTTTCCTTCCTGTCCATATCTCATATGGGGTCTGTTTAACAGACTTCGACGGTACCTTATTCAAATAAGTATAGCACTGTTTAATGCGTATCCCCAGAAGGATATTGGTAGCTCAGTGCGACTCATCATTGACCTCACCATGTCCAACAAGGTGCGGTTTCTCCGTTCGGACACACCGTTTAATTGTGGTGTTCCAGGAGGAGTCCACTGTGAAAGAATACCATATTCTTTCAAGTAATCTTGAAACTCATAACTTAAGTATTCGCCACCACGGTCTGACCGTAATGTCTTGATACTCATCCCTGTTTTGTTTCTCCACTTCGTGTCGAAACTCTTTGAATTTCTCAAAAGTTTCCGACTTGTGTCTCATAAGATACACATAACCGTAACGAGATGCATCATCTGTAAAGGTTACGAAGTAGTGAAATCCACCTCTAGCCTGGCTAGACATGGGCCCGCATACGTCAGTATGAACAAGAGCTAACAGTTCTGTGGCACGTTCACCTTTACCGCTAAAAGGTGATTTAGGCATTTTGCCTAAAAGACAAGATTCGCAGACGTCATATGAATTGGGATCAAATTCGTCCAAGTACCCACTCTTTGAAAGTGTGGATATGCGAGTCTTGTTGATGTGTCCTAGACGACAATGCCACATATAAGCTTCATCTTTTAGATTACTCCTTTTGAGCCTTTTGTTTGTCATTTTAGGAGATTCATTTATTCAAAATATAAAGACCGTTATTTGCAACAGCTGTGCAAATTTCTGCATCATTTTTATATAAATAACACCCAGTGTTCCTGAATACAAAAGTGTAACCCTGCTGGGTTAACAAGGATACAGATATAATATTCCTAGTTAAACTAGGTACAAAATAACAGTTCAAAAGTTTAAGTTCATGCCCTGAGGGCAGTACTAAAACAAAAGTCCCTACGGCCAAAACAGCAACTGGTGTTCCGTTTCCGACCCGTAGATCCATCTCCCCTGATGCCAGCACCCTGCTATCATGCAGATCCTGCACATCAGTACAAATATGAGCACCACAACCAGAATAAAAAATCCAATTTTTAAAACTAGAAGTATTCATATTTATCTCAATAACAAACATACCAGAGGCAATGGCCTTGCCAGCCTTGATATCCTCCCTCTGCACAATGCTCATTCGGCAGTCACGTTTCCAGTGACCCCTCTTGCCGCAGTTAAGGCAGATGTCCCGAGATTTGTCCTTTGGCTTCCTAGAAGCCACTGTCAACTTGCCTTTACCCTTCTTCTTGAACTTCTTCTTCCTTGCACCTCCAATTGCCTTGGGGCCACCCTTTGGCGCATGAGAGGTCAATGCAAAATGCGCCTCGCGCTTGCTCCCCTTTAGGAGTTCCCTTTCGGACTCCTTCAGCACAGACAACAACTCTCCAAGAGTGTCGTCAGTATCCATCAACTTATAGTTGATGATGATTTGTTTCCAAGTATCAGGAAGTGACTGCAAGATCATATCTATAGTCAGCTCAGCCTCCAAGACTATTCCCATATTGGCCAACTCATCAATGTCGGCGATCATTTGAGTCCCGTGGACTTCAACTGATGCGCCATCTGTCATCCGGGAGCGGAAGAGTTTCCTTACTAGCTCGTACCTCTTCATCCGCTTATTGGTGCGGTGAAGATCACGCAATCTTGCCATCATGTTATAGGGATCCAAATCCCTATTCTGGCGTCTGAAATGCTGGGTCATTGCAGCTAGCATAACTGACTGAGCTTGGTCACAATCATCACTATGAGTCTTCCATAACTCTAGCTCCAGTGGCTCAGTGGGTTAGGCGGGAGAGGTGTCTGAATAGTATACAGTATCCTCTCAGCCCCAAGCACTATCTTGAGGTTCATTTCCCAGTCGGCAAAGTTTGTCCCTTTGAAGACATTATCGCCCATGATTATGTCGCGGATATTACCTTTGCCAATCATCTTGACAACTATAGTCCAACTATAAAGTCAACGATGTTATGGGTACAGTCAAACTGTTACATATAAAAATAACAATATATTAGTCCAACTAATTATTTAAAATATGACGAAATAATTTTGAAAGACGCGTAAGGCTAAATATCTGAATGAAATTGCAAATTCAATAATAGCCTCCCACTATTTTCTTCAAGTTTCTAACCCTCTGTAGACAACTCGGGAAAGAATTTCCTAGTGGGCTAGGATCCCGTTAAATAACACACAACCTTGACTTTGGCCAACAAGTTGTATGATATTTAACTAGGTAGATCTCGAAGATCAATTGGATCCCATCCAATTCCTAGATCCGGTAGGTGGACATCCAAGTCCGAAACATATATATCTAATACATATGTCAATGTATCTAATACATTTTCCTAACCATTTCCTCTGAATCAACTAAGCCTTGGCTTTGGCACAACAAACCTAATGATTCCAGTTAAGCGGGACCCATTGACAAGGAAAATTTCGTAATCAATGTCGATGGACAAGAAGTGATCTTGACTTTGGCCAACAAATCACAACTTGGACAAGACACCGATGTGGAACAAAACTCTCATGATTCAAACACATCCTCAATTGACAAAGTCTTGACTTTGGCCAACAAACCAATGCCAATTTCGGATCTTGAGAAAGAATCATTCAACGGGAAGGAAAATCGCTTAATATATTGTTTGAGGGATTTTTGCGTAATTGGCAACCAATTAATTTATCTTTGTTAGGTCTCATCATCATACACCCTTAAGCATGCTTCTAAAACATCATAAAGCGCGTAAAGTAAAGTAATAGTGATATGCGGATGGATATATAAACAACTTGTTCCTAGAACAAATCACTCACTCCCTTTCCTCTCCCCGTTAGCACTATTCTACTTCTACCCAATTACATAATACAATAAGAGAAACCTCATTTACATTGAGGGGAATTAGGTGAGAAGAGAATACAAAGAGATAAAGAGATAAGGCTGGACACGCAGGTCCAATTTATAAATTCCAAATTTACAATAATTTCTAAAATTACCCTTTCCCTTCTAATATCCATCCGATATACACTATTCATTCATCACATACATATATATTCAAACAAGACATGTTTTTACAACCAATCTAATCCAATTAATTAGTCTTTGTTAAAGTGATCATCCAATGTTCAAACAACGGTTTGATTTTGTGCGAGTCCAACTCGATTTAGAATAAGTACATAAGGTACGAATTCGCGAATTATATCGAACTACTAATTAAATCTAATTTAATTCGTATTCAATACTAATTCAATTATTTAATTTCAAATTAAATGTTTACACTTTTAATGTGCTTTAAAGACTTAGATTCTAAATCCAATTCTATTGGGTCTCAAAGCCCAACTAACATCCAATGTTTAATTTAATTCAAGTCAAATGGGCTTTCAATTGATTTATTAAGGCTTGGGCTTTGGTCAATGTGGGTCATACCCAATTACCAAGCCCAAATAAGGAATCACCCTTAAGTGCCATAAAACCAATTTCAAGCCCATAAGGCCCAATTAAATTATTAAAGCCCATTATTATATTTGGACTTAATGGAGTGATTTAGGCCCAAATGGATCCAATCCATTTGGCCCAAATCTACTTGGTCCAACCAAGCCCATTATGCCAAATACAATATTAAAAGCCCATTCACCAATTAAGCCCATTAATTAAATTTTAATATTCCAAATTAAAGTCCAATTAATTAAAGTGTAATACCAAGATTAATATATTAAACCAAATATTTCAAAAATACCCATTTAATTTATTAATCATGTATTGTTCAAAATAAATGTCCAACATTAATTTTAACAAAAAATCAACTCCTTTACATGTCTTATGTATTCGGCCAAGGTGAGTTTTTGTGTCGATTTGCTTTTCAATCCGATTGAATTACTAATCTACGTTCCGTACACGTTCTAAGTCATCCAATGATCTTAAACACAAAAAATCCAATCCACTCCAAGTAGCAACACATTCGGCCAAGGCATGAGTTAAGGGGAAAAATCATCCAATGCATTTTTCATAAAATTGATTCCATATAACATCATTTATACATGCAAGCATACTTATTAATCAAATTTCACAAGAACATGCTTATATCAATTTCTTCATGCCTTCGGCAAGGTGAAGATTTTGGGAAAATCATCCAATGCATTTTTCATAAAATTGATTCCATGTAATATTATTCTATATACATGCAAGCATACTCATTCATCAATTTCACAAGAACATGCTTTTATCAATTTACCACACCCATTCGGCCAAGGTCAAAATTTTGGGGAAAAATCATCCAATGCATTTTTCATAAAATTGATTCCATGTAATATCATTCTATATACATGCAAGCATACTCATTCATCAATTTCACAAGAACATGCTTCAACCAATTTTGTCAAATTTTAACCTAAAGTATTTCATGCTTACCATGGCTCTATGATACCATTGTTGGTTTCTATAATATGTCCCAAGGAAAGATTAAGCATTCATGAAATACAACAAAGAATATATATAAAAGACGAAGTATGGCGGAATCATACTTACAATGCTTTGTTGATGAAGAAAAACAAACCGAATGGAAGCTCCAAGGTGGATGACTTTCGGCCAAGGAAGACAAGAAGAAGGAAGCTCCAAGCTTTGTGTATTCCTTGCTCTATGATGGTTTCCCTATCACCTCTTTTGATCCCTTGAAGGTGCTAGCCTTGTATGTTCCAAACAATAACCTTTTCTTCAAGCTTTTGGCAACCAAAATGAAGAAGATGAAGACCAAAACTGCATGCAGTTTTCGGCCAAGTGAGAGAGAGAGAGTTTTTTTTCTTTTGTTCTTTTTGATTTTTGATACCAAAAATTAATTTATATTTATGCCATATATTTATTAAATAATAATAAATCTATGACACAAGCCATGCAAAGGCTTAGAGTGTCAACACTCTAATTCCATGCATAACATTTGAGTGAATTACACACACTATCACCATGCAATGCATCATCAATATAATAATACATATAATGACATGTGTCATGTGGGCCCCACACGTTTCCAAATGAAAGTGGGCCCACGTGCACTCACGCGTTCGGGTTCGATATTTCCGAAATACCGAACTTGCGTTGCGACGTTAATTAAATCGAATTTAAATAAATAATCGCTCCTAGCGAATTATTATTTACGTCGCTTACGAATTAATTCTAAATTAACTCGTATGCCCGAATTAAAATCTATTTTAATTTCGCGTCGAAATCGAATTTCAATATTATATCGAATATAATAATTTTACTGATTAATTCCAAATTAATCGTTCTCTCTCTCTAAATAAGGCACTTTATCCGAGATAAAGTTTCTCCGCAATTAATCCAAGATTAATTAAGTTCGAATCAAATATCATAGGTGAATCTTCAGGAAGCGACCCAAGAGATCTCCGGATATGTTGGCAGTGAATACGGTCGTCGGATAATCCGAACACGCACGTACCTCGTACTACGTTCTTACCGATTCACAAGACAAGGTTGGCTTCTAGCAAAGCGCCATGCCTACCCAATTCTCCAGAAATATTCTTATAGGAATATAAGATCTATATCAAGCGTAGTATACCGTAGTATTGCGTACATCGATCCAGTATCGGATGATCACATGCTAGGCCTGGGGCTGGAGATGTGTCTGCCCCGTACGAAACATATATCGGACATCAAGCAACTAGTCTCTTTAAATCGGACAATCCTGACCTTGTCATATTGTCCGACGGTTGCAACCTTTTATAGAGTACTAGTTCTGTGTCCTGCGTGATCATCACCTCCATATGTCTGAAGCGATACTTCCATCTTGACATCACATCCAGTACACTACGATTCTCGATAAACCCAGAAGAGGTGTACACAGAACCGGTTAAGGTCCCCAACCACCAAACCAAAGTTTACCGATTGTCGCAAGTACTAGCGATGTAAGTCTCAGGTTAAGACCATATACACCTACCCTGATGCGGCCTCCCATAGACACGCAGACATACTACCAATGGGATTCCGCGGGGTCTATCCAGAGCGAAGCTGTTTTCCGTACCATTGGTAAAACACACCTCCTATCGCACTTGCATAAGTATCCAATACTTAAATATATGAGAACTATGCCGTTGTGCCCTCACAACGTGCACAAGCGCAATACTAGTCTATTCCGCATTATCGATGTCCAGTCTCGATAATACTACGACTAGGGATATTTAATGATTAAACCTTTGGGGACTGATACTGTCTCATATCATTCTCAGTCCAGGTACTAATCATATGGACTTTCGCCATTTATAATTCAAAGTAAATAATATTACAAAACGGCAAAAGGCAATTTCATTATCACATAGTTAATTTTGTACAATAATACAATATCATTTACAAACAGTGACGCTATGGGACATAATGTCTAACAAATGGGTCTCAAAGGCCAATAACATCCAATGTCATTTTAATTAAAGTCCAATGGGCTTTTAATTAATTCTTAAGGCATGGGCTTTGGCCAAAATGGGTCATACCCAAAATGCCAAGGCCCAATAGGAATCACCTTATTGCCTACAAATTAATTTAGCCCATTAGGCCCAATTAAATTCTTTAAAGGGCCAAGTGATGTATTTGGACTTTATGGAATTGGTTTTGGGCCCAATTGGATCCAATCCAAAAGTGCAAAACCAAACTTGGTCAAACCAATTCCATTAAGCCCAAATACACATTTTTAGCCCAATTATTAATTTAAAGGCTTATTAACATAATTATAATATTCCAAATATCACAATTATTTTAATTAAAGTGTATTAGCCATGATTAATTAATTAAACTCAATATTTCCAAAATACCAATTAACTTAATTAATCATGCTTAATCCATCTATTTATGCTCAACACAAATTGAAGCCAAAACACATCATTTCATGCTCAACATGCTCTTGAATTTAACATAAACATTATTGACTTTGATTCTAATCTAATCAAACCAACAATCAACATTTAAACATGCATTTAAACACATCCAATGATGATACAAAAAAAAATTGCAGTCCACTGTACTACTAGTTTCGGCCATGATAGGGAAATTAAAAAAATTGATCCAATCAATTTATTCCAAATCTAATCATGCACAACTCTAAGTTAACATAATCTAAGCATGCTCAAAGTATCAATTTTAAGGAATCATGCTCAAAACACAAAAAGCCCCAAATTTTAGTCTCAAGAACCCTAAAATTTTAATGTTTAAAATTGGCTCTTGATACCATTGTAAGTGTTCCTAGAACATGCCAAGGATCTAATAAGCAAGAAAAGGTGTTCATAAATTCATTATAAGTTGCGGAATTACTGACATTAAATGGATTTGAGCTTTTAAAATTTTGAGAGGAAGATCTCTAAAATCCTTCCTTTGTTGATTCCAAGCTTTGAGTTGGTTTCTAAGATCCTTCCTTTATTGATTCAAAGCTTTGAGTTGTTTGAATGAAGATCTCCAAGATCTAACCTTTGTGTTGATTCCAAGCTTTTATTTGGTTTCCCTATCACCTTAGAATACTTCTTGAAGTGCTAGCTTTGTTGAGTTTGCCACAAAATCAAAGAGAGTGAGACTAGAGGTTCACGCCCAAGCAAGGATGAACTAGGGTTGATTTATGTCAAGTGTTGTGTAATGAGAGAGAGAGATGCCTTTTGGTAAAACCAATTTACCCTTTTACCTAAACAAGGTGGTTGGGTAAATGGTTTCACCAAAACCATTCCAAGGTAGTTGGAAAGTTGGTGGCTTGGCATAAATGCCAACTACCCTCCCAACTACCACATGTGAAGTGGGCCCCACATTTGAATTCAAAATTCAAATGTCTCTACGAACATTTTTCGCGGCTCGGATCTGTTTAATCCGATTAAACGAACTTTCGTCGCTAAATAATTAAATCTAATTTAATTAAATAACGATGCCTCGCAAATATATTACGAACGTCATTTACGAATTAATTCTAAATTAATTCGTTCATTCGTATTAAATTCCGACTTTAATTTCCTAATGAAATCCAATTCATATTAATATATCCGATATATTAATTTTAGCCCATACAAATAAATTAATAGAAAAATCAAATTTAACTATTAAATTTATTTTACTGATTAATTCCAAATTAATCGCGTTCTCTCTCTTCCGAACACATTTAATCCCAGATTAAATAAAGCCTCAATTAATCCAGATTAATTTTCTCTCTCTAAATTAATCCCAGATTAATTCTAGTTTAAGTCAACTGTCATCGGTGAATCTTTGGGAAGCGACCCAAGAGACCTCTGGATATGTTGGCAGTAAATCTGGTTATCGGACTATCCGATTATGTGCGTACCTCGTACCACATGCTTACGGATTTACAAGACATGGTTGGCTTCTAGCAAAGCACCATGCCTACCCAATTCTCCAGAAATATTCTTACTAGAATATACAATCTATGTCAGGCATAGAATACATTGTATTGCGTATAGCGATCCAGTATCTGATGTCACGTGCTAGGCCTGGGGCTGGAATTATGTATGCCCCGTACGAAGCACATGTCGGATGTCTGGTAACTAGTCTCTATAATTGGATGAACATGACCTAGTCATATCATCCTGATGACTGCAGTACTTAAGAGTACTAGTTCCGTATCCTACGTGACATCATCTCCACTATGACTGGAGTGATACTTCCGTCTTGACATCACACCCAATACACTACGATTCTCAATATACCCAGTAGAGGCGTACACAGAACCGGTTAAAGCCTTGGACGACCAAAACCAAAGCATATTGATTGTTGCAAGTATTAGAGGTGCAAGTCTCATGTTAAGACCAAATACACCTACCCTAATTTCGGACTTCCATAGACACATAGTCATACTACCAATGGAATTCCGAGGGGTCTATCCAGAGCGAAGCTGTTTTCCGTACCATCGGTAAAAAACAACCTCCTATTACACTTGCATGACTAACCAATACCCAAATATATGAGAACTATGCTATTGTGCCCTTATAATGCGCACAAGTGTAATACTAGTCTTATACGCATTATCGATGTCCAATCTCGATAATACTCTAACTAGGGATATTTAATGATTAATCCTTCGAGGACTGATATTGTCTCATATCATCTCAATCCAGGAACTAATCATAAGGACCTCCTATTATTTATACATCTAGGTGATCTAATCACAAATGATAAGAGTGCAATCTCCTTGTCACATAGTTAATTTGTACAACAACACCATGATCTGTACAAAAAGTGACGTTATGGGTCATAATTGTCCAACATTTTTCTAGTACCAATATACAATCGGCATGGATAAAATTCTATCAACTACACCCTCACTGCTTTGGCACGATCTTGGATGCAGCCATAGAAAGTTACCCATAAACCGTATTGACAAGACGGACCACGAAACATGCATCCACTACACATTACTTTAAAGCCTTATTTTAAGCGGGGATATTTCTCAAGGAAGCATTGCTCCACATCAAATGCAGAATTTTAATCTAAATCATTTTCTAAACAACTCAATTCTACCTTAGAAAACATAACTCAATTTAACCATTAAATTTTCGTTACGTTTCCGTTAGCGTAGAACCAAAAAGTCATGAAACATATAGATTACATGCATTTGCAAATATTAAAATTGGATTACATATCATATATAAAGTGTGACTAATGTAATGGATGAAGAATCAGACCTGCTCTGATACCATTTTTGTTGGGGTTTTGGGCAAAGGGCGTGGTGGAAGTGCTGTTCCGGCGAAATCGTAATTTTAAAACTTTTTAAATTACCGAATAAATTATTCAAAATCTAATATGAATAATTCATTCATATTTCACCTAAAAATATTTATTCGATATCAAGTAATGACAAAAATGGTTAAGAAACGTCGTGAAACTTTTACGAAAATATTTTTCCGCAAAATGGCATAAAACTTGTTTTTGACCGAACCGAACACCCAATACACATGAGGGCTGCCCAGGTCAGCCCCAATAGTATTAGGGCAGTTCATGGGCTGCCTGAACAGTGAAAAATTCATTGTTTGGTCAGCCGTTACCCGGTTGGCTCAAAAGTCACACGGTAACGCCGTTTTTCACCGTTGTTGCTTATTTCAATTCCGAAATAATTTCCGGCAACTGTTCCAACACTCAAAACACATCCAATACATTCAAATGACATCATTTTCATCACAGACAACCCATTTTTTCCAGATCTGATTTTGCAATAAAATTATTAATTTTTCATGCTTTAATACAACTTTTTGAAAAATAATCTAATTAATCACAACACGAATTCAAGTCACCACAAATGAACCACGCAAGAACAATTCTAGGCATTACAAGAGTGGTCATAAAACTGTAGAATGGAAACATATCATCAAATGATTCAATTGGACCAATATTACAATAATATCAACCAAATCTACTTCACACATGCACCATGCTTTCAATTCCATCCTCCAAATCAAAAAGCCCCAAATTCTAAGAAAAGTAAGAAAACCTAGAATCCATATAGATAATCAATAACATGAAACATGCTTTCAAGCATAGGAGAATTGAAGATTACCTTTAATCTCTTATTTGTTAAAGCTTTTTTTTCTTCATTTTCTTCCTTGAATCGTCAAGCCAAGATTTGAGAGTTTTGGAGGACTTCATTTTCGGCCAAGCTTCCATTAGAAGCAAAAAGTAAAATTTTCTCTTTTAATGAACAACATGAACGACATAAGAGGGCTATATTGGTCATTTTTCAATTTAATTCAATTAAACAAAATTAAACTTTATGTGAACAAATCAAATTTGCACACCTATAGTTTAATTTTAAAACATGCCACATGTAACTAATAATAATTAGCCATATAACATAACAATTATGAAAAATAGATATTATTTAATCATTTAAATATTTAACATTTAAATATCTAAATAATTAATTAATATAATTATTATTATATATGTAATTTTATTTACATTAAATAACAAATACATATATTAATGGCATGTGTCAAAGCCTCATTTGACACTTAATTAATGTGTATCTAATCAAATTATGTATCAAATACAAATACACAATAATTATGATTGACCAAAATCCCTTAAAGCATGTGTTTTCGTTTAACCGATTAAACGATTCAAATTAACTCATTTAATCCGATGAAGTATTATGAATAATCTATATTATTCATAACATGTTGCCCAAGTGCTCAACAAGTACACTTCATATTGTGGGACTCTCTAAGTTTAGGTTTATCCGTCACGAAATCTAATTTTAGTCTATAATTAACCCACTCATGAATTATGATGACCATAGATAATCTTGCTAAACTATGCAAGTCGAGGTCATTGC
Organism: Zanthoxylum bungeanum; assembly: GCA_019454045.1. Lineage (NCBI taxonomy): Eukaryota > Viridiplantae > Streptophyta > Magnoliopsida > Sapindales > Rutaceae > Zanthoxylum > Zanthoxylum bungeanum. The sequence goes on along the minus strand of SKCR01011070.1, from coordinate 1,666 downwards.
ATACGTATAATCCTTTTATCACAGGCTATCCATAATATACCTGGGATATAGATAAGAACATCAAATCCGTATGGTATAATATAGTCGACTTTTAATTTATGATCTCTTAATAACACTCGGAATAGGCTTCCGAAGTTATACCACGGCCATGGATTTACTAGATCGGAAACACATGAGGATACCTATGCCATGTACACAGGACTAACGAATCATATCTTGATACGAACATGATATCATGAGCATCAGTCCACATCCAATGAACAGGCGGAGGTCTGATAATGAATAGATCGGTGACGTGACTGCCATCAAAGTGTGGAGGATAACTCATATATCCAATGTGGTATCTCAAGTTGAATGACCACTATGCTCACTCAACTCGAGAAGCTTCCTATTGATGTTGGTGTACCATCTATTAGGAAATATTCAGTGAGTCGTTCAGTGTTTATCAAATAAACATATACATATCTATACGTGTCTCACAAGACTCATGGTCCATTGGGATAAACCATCAGACCAAGTCACGATATACGACATGTACTGGTCTCAGCGAATTTTACTAATCGACCCGTGTTAGTAAATCTTTACCAGGAACTTTATTTAAGGATATACATCTTATAATGCACTTCCCAATGTCAATTACAAACTACGTTGTAACTGCGCACTACATTGTAAATCTTAGGGTCTTTGCCTAATATACATGTATCACTAAACCAGATTTAGTTTCAATCTAATTGTAATTAGATTGAATATGTGTATAAAAGACAAGAGGTGCTACCATTAAATAAGTAATATTATGGAAAAAGGAATTGTTCGTATTTATGAATCGGACATAAATACGATCCAGATTGGCACTCTGAGCACCAACCCTAACACTTAAGACTAAAATTATTAAAATGGAAAGTTTAGGGGCTTTACGGTAATTTATTGAAATTAGGATTTCTTGGTTAAATATTCTGTTTTTGAGTATTGAGTGATTAAAATAAATTAGTTTATTTAATTACCCAAGAAAAAAATAAAGAAGTGGAAAAATTCGATTTTCCCGCATTCCGCTGCGTAACCGGGTACTACGTACAAAATCCCAACAAAATGGTATTAGAGTGAGTCTGATTCTAGGCCCATGATATGATTAGCTCTTTAAAATTTGATATTTAATCTAATTTTTACTTGATGCATGCATATTTTATTTAATTTGATTAAATAAAAGTGTATGACACTTTATGAAATATCCCCGCTAAATAAGGTTTTAAAGTAACTAGTATAGAGATACTTGTTTCTTGGTTCGCCTTGTCAATACGGTTTATGGATATCTGTTATATGACTACATCCGAGAACATGCCAAAGTAGTAAGGTGTAGCCGATAGAAATTTTTTTATTCTGAATGTATACTTGATACTAGATAAATTCAAGCGAAAGTAAAATCCTGAGCGTGCTAAAGCTGTCAGGGTTACGCAAGTAGCTTGAGTTTATCATTGACGAGATTAACAATGGTACGCCTCCTTCTGAACATGTCAAAGTTGTCACAACGAGAAACGGTCATAACCAAAACTGGAGTCACAGTGAGTGTGATTGACAATGAGTTGTCTACCTTTGAATATACGTAGGCGAGAATGTGCCAAAGCAGTGAGTCGAAATATATTCATGGGGTCCACTTCCCACTATGGAATTC
>SKCR01011069.1:0-21935 GCA_019454045.1 Zanthoxylum bungeanum | reverse complement strand
GGGGGAGGTTGACCTACGAGTTGGAAATGGAACTTCTGTTGCTGTTGCTGTTTTGGCCGTAGGCACTTTTGTTTTGGAACTGCCCTCGGGGCATGTACTTAAACTTTTGAACTGTTATTATGTTCCTAGTTTAACTAAGAATATTATTTCTGTATCTTTGTTAACCCAGTGTGGTACACTTTTGTATTTAAAAACACCAGGTGTTATTTATATATGAATGATGCAGAAATTTGCAGTGCTGATGCAAATAATGGTCTTTATATTTTGAATATAGATAAATCTCCAAAATGTAAAATAACAAACAAAAGGCTCAAAATGAGTAATCCAAAAGAAGAAACTTATTTGTGGCATTGTCGTCTGGGACACATCAACAAGACTCGCATATCCACACTTTCGAAGAGTGGGTACTTGGACGGATTTGATCCAAATTCATATGACGTCTGCGAATCTTGTTTATTAGGCAAAATGCCTAAATCACCTTTTAGTGGTAAAGGTGAACGCGCCACTGAACTGTTAGCCCTCGTTCATAGTGACGTTTGTGGGGGCCATGTCTAGCCAGGCTAGAGGTGGATATCGATACTTCGTAACCTTTACGGATGATGCATCACGTTATGGTTATGTGTATCTAATGATGCACAAGTCGGAAACTTTTGAGAAATTCAAAGAGTTTCGACACGAAGTTGAAAAACAAACAGGCAAGAATATTAAAACATTACGGTCGGACCGTGGTGGCGAATACTTAAGTAATGAGTTTCAAGATTACTTGAAAGAATATGGTATTCTTTCACAATGGACTCCTCCGGAACACCACAATTAAATGGTGTGTCTGAACGGAGAAACCGTACCTTGCTTGACATGGTAAGGTCGATGATGAGTCGTACTGAGCTACCTATATCCTTCTAGGGACATGCATTAGAAAGTGCAATTCTTATTTTGAATAGGGTTCCGTCAAAGTCTGTTGAACAGACTCCGTATCAGATATGGACAGGAAAGAAACCAGGTTTCTCATTCCTGAAGATTTGGGGTTGCTGGGCATACGTCAAACGTTTGGAAGGTACCAAACTTGAACCCAAATCAGATAAATGCCTATTTGTTGGATATCCTAAGGAAACCAAAGGATATTACTTCTATTACCCATAAGAGAACAAAGTATTGTTGCTCTACATGCGGTTTTCCTTGAGAAGGAATTCCTAAATGCAGTGGTAAGTGGGAGGAAAGTAGAACTCGATGAAAGAGTCGTGGTGATACTGTTCCTGGCAATGAATCAAGAACGGAACATGAACAGTCCATCCAGGATGAGACTGAACCACAATCTTCAATTACACAAGGACTACGTAGGTCGGAGAGAGTCAGGGTAATACCTGAGAGGTATGGATTCCTGATCTCACCTCATGTAGATATTAATCTTATTGAGGATACTGAACCGGCTACGTATGAGGAAGCGATACAGGTATCGAATCCACTTTATGGCAAGATGCCATGAAGGCCGAAATGGATTCCATGTATGCCAACCAAGTTTGGACACTGGTTGATGCACCAGAAGGCGTAAAGCCTATTGGATGCAAATGGGTCTTCAAGAAGAAGACAGACATGGATGGCAACGTACAAACGTACAAAGCTAGGCTCGTAGCGAAGGGGTATCGTCAACAACTTGGAGTTGATTATGACGAAACTTTCTCACCCGTTGCCATGATTAAATCCATTCGGACAATGCTTGCAATAGCTGCATATTACGATTACGAAATATGGCAGATGGACGTTAAAACCGCTTTCCTTAACGGAAACCTGTTGGAGGATGTTTATATGCAACAACCTGACGGTTTTATCGCACCAAGACTTGCAAACAAGGTTTGTAAGTTAAATCGGTCCATTTATGGACTGAAGCAAGCATCGAGGTCATGGAACCAACGTTTTGATGAGGTCATAAAAGAATATGATTTCATTCAAAACGTAGATGATCCTTGTGTATACAAGAAGGTTAGTGGGAGTGCACTGACTTTTATTGTCCTTTATGTCGACGATGTATTGCTTATAGGCAATGACATTCCCATGTTAACGTCGGTGAAAGCTTGGCTTTCATTGAAATTCTCCATGAAAGATCTACCGGGATAGATCTAGAAGGCTACTTGGACTCTCCCAGAGTACATATATTGATAAAGTGTTGAAGAGATTCAACATGGATCAGTCCAAGAAGGGACTGTTGCCAACATCACATGGCGTCTTTCTATCTAGGGACATGTGTCCTAAAACACAAGATGAGAGAGACAACATGAGTCGGACTCCGTTCGCCTCGGCAGTCGGATCGATCATGTATGCCATGATATGTACACGACCTGATGTGTCCTATGCTTTGAGCATGTGCAGTCGATATCAGGCCGATCCAGGACAGGATCACTGGATGGCGGTTAAGAATATCCTTAGGTATCTTAAAAGAACTAAGGATGTTTTCTTAATCTATGGAGATGGAGAACTTGAGGTATCTGGGTATACCGATGCAAGTTTCCAAACCGACAGAGACGACTTCAAGTCGCAAACCGGGTACATATTTTGCTTGAATAACGGAGCAGTGAGCTGGAAATCTTCCAAGCAAGATACTATTGCCGATTCAGCAACTGAAGCGGAGTACATTGCAGCAGCTGAAGCAGCAAAAGAGGCAGTTTGGATCCGAAAATTCCTAATTGGATTAGGAGTAGTTCCGTTAGCAGCTGAGCCCGTTCCATTGTATTGTGACAATAGCGGGGCTATAGCACAAGCTAAGGAACCAAGGTCTCATCAACGATCCAAACATGTTCTTCGACGATTCCATCTGATTCGAGAGATCATACATCGTGGCGATGTGAAGATCGAGAAGATCGCATCAGAGGATAATATTGCAGATCCGCAGACGAAGGCGTCAAGCTTTAATTGATCCTTCCAAGCTCTAAGATGAGTTTCCCATAACACCTTGTATGATCCCTTGATGGTGCTAGCCAAATATGTGATTTAATGTTCCAAACACACACACTTTCTTCAAGCCTTTTGCAACAAAAATGAAGAAATGGAGAGGGCTGTGAGAGCTTACTGTTTCGGTAAGCTTGAGAGGGAGAGAAAGATGTGATTTTTGTTTCAAAAATCAATTTATATTTATGTCATAATAATTATTAAATAATAATATACTTATGACACAAACCATGCAAAGGCTTAGAGTGTATAACACTCAATTTCCATGCAATACCCTTGAGTGCTTTGTACACTATCTTCATGCAATACATCAACAATTAAATAATGCAAATAATGACATGTGTCATGTGGGCCCCACACGTTTCCAAATGAAAGTGGGCCCACGTGCACTCACGCGTTCGGATCCGATATTTCCGAAATACCGAACTTACGTCGCGACGTTAATTAAATCGAATTTAAATAAATAATTGCGCCTAGCGAAATTATTATTTACGTCGCTAACGAATTAATTCTAAATAACTCGTTTGCCCGAATTAAAATCTAATTTTAATTTCTCGTCGAAATCGAATTCCGATTATTATATCGAATATAATAATTTTACGATTAATTCTAAATAATCATTCTCTCTCTTTTTATAGTACTTTATCCAAGATAAAGTCTCTCCGTAATTAATCCAAGATTAATCGAGTTTGAATCATACGTCATCGGTGAATCTTCGGGAAGCGACCCAAGAGACCTCTAGATATGTTGGCAGTAAATCCGGTTGTCGAACTATTCGAACACGTACGTACCAAGTACTACGTTTTTACCGATTTACAAGACAAGGTTAGCTTCTAGCAAAACGCCATGCCTACCCAATTCTCTAGAAATATTCTTACTGGAATATTAGATCTATAACAGGCGTAGTATACCGTAGTATAGTGTATATCGAACCAGTATCGGATGATCACATGTAAGGCCTGGGGCTGGATATGTGTCTGCCCCGTACGATACACATATCGGACATCAAGCAACCAGTCTCTTTGAATCGGATAATCCTGACCTAGTCATATTATCCCGATGGTTGCAACCATTATAGAGTACTAGTTCTGTATCCCTCGCGATCATCATCTCCATATGTCTGAAGTGATACTTCCATCTTGACATCACACCCAGTACACTACGATTCTCGATAAACCCAGAAGAGGTATACACAGAACCCGTTAAAGCCCTGGACCACCAAACCTAAATTTTACCGATTGTCGTAAGTACTAGCGATGCAAATCTCAGGTTAAGATCATATGCAGCTACCCTGAAGCGGACTCCCATAGACACGCAGACATACTACCAATTGGACTCCGCGGGGTCTATCCAGAGCGAAGCTGTTTTCCATACCATCGGTAAAACACAACCTCCTACCGCACTTGCATAAGTATCCAATACTTAAATATATGAGAACTATGCTGTTGTGCCCTCACAACATGCACAAGTGCAGTACTAGTCTATTCCGCATTATCGATGTCCAATCTCGATAATACTACGACTAGGGATATTTAATGATTAAACCTTTATGATTGATACTGTCTCATTTCATCACAATCCGGAACTAATCATAGGGACTTTTACCATTTATATATCAAAGTAATTAAATTACAAAACGGTAAAAGGCAATTTCATTACTACATAGTTAATTTTGTACAATAATACAATATCATTTACAAAATAGTGACGCTATGGGTCATTACTGTCTAACACCAATAACATCCAATGTCATTTTAATTAAAGTCCAATGGGCTTTTAATTAATTATTAAGGCATGGGCTTTGGCCATAATGGGTCAAACCCAAAATGCCAAGGCCCAATAGGAATCACCTTATTCCCTACGAATTAATTTAGGCCCATTAGGCCCAATTAAATTCTTTAAAGGGTCAAGTGATATATTTGGACTTTATGGAATTGGTTTTGGGCCCAATTGGATCCAATCCAAAATTCCAAAACCAAACTCAGTCAAACCAAGCCCATTAAGCCCAAATACACACTTTTAGCCCAATTCATAATTAAAGGCTTATTAACATAATTATAATATTCCAAATATCACAATTATTTTAATTAAAGTGTATTAGCCATAATTAATTAATTAAACTCAATATTTCCAAAATACCAATTAACTTAATTAATCATGCTTAATCCATCAATTCATGCTCAACACAAATTGAAGCCAAAACACATCATTTCATGCTCAACACAAATTGAATCCTAAATTCATCATTTCATGCTCAACATGCTATTTGATTTTAACATAAACTTTATTGACTTTGATTCCAATCCAATCAAACCAACAATCAACATTTAAACATGCATTTAAACACATCATTTCATGTTACAAAAATAAAAAAACTGCAGTCCAAGACAGTAGGGAATTCGGCCATGCTAAAAAAATTTTAATTTTTGATTCATTCAATTTATTTCAAATCAAATCATGCATAACTCTAAGTTATCATATTCTAAGCATGCTCAAAGCATCAATTTGAAATAATCATGTTCAAAACATAAAAGCCCCAAATTTTAGTCTCATGAACCCTAAAATTTTCATGCTTAAAATTGGCTCTGATACCATTGTTAGTGTTCCTAGAACATGCCAAGGATCTAATAAGCATGAAAACATGTTCATAAATTCAAAATAAGTTGCGGAATTACTTAAATTGAATGGATTTGAGCTTTTAAAATTTTGAGAAGAAGATCTCCAAGATGCTTCCTTTGTTGATTCCAAGCTTTGAGTTGAAGATCTCTAAAATCCTTCCTTTGTTGATTCCAAGCTTTGAGTGTTGATTCCAACTCTTGAAGTGGTTTCCCTATCACCTTTGTTGATTTGTTGAAGTGCTAGCTAACTTGATTTTGCCACAAAATCAAAGAGAGGGAATGAGAGGTTCACGCCCATTTTGCTTAGTATTAGGGTTTTCATTTGTTTCAAGTGTTGTATTACACTAGTGAAGAGAGAGAGAAGGCTTTTGGTAAAATCCCTTTTACCCTTTTCGCCTAAACTAGGTAGTTGGGTAAATGGTTTTACCAAAACCATTACAAGGTGGTTGGATGGTTGGTGGCTTGGAATAAATGCTAACTACCCTCCCAACTACCACATGTGAAGTGGGCCCCACATTTGAATTCAAAATTCAAATGGATTCTACAAATGTTTACCGCGGCTCGGATTCATTTAATATGATTAAACGAATTTCCGTCGCTAAATAATTAAATCTAATTTAATTAAATGACGACGCCTCGTAAATATATTACGAATGCTGTTTACGAATTAATTCTAAATTAATTCGTTCGCTCGTATTAAAGTCCAACTTTAATTTCGTAATGAAATCCAATTCATATTAATATATCTGATATATTAATTTTAGCCCATACGAATAAATTAAATGGAAAAATCAAATTTATCTATTAAATTTATTCTACCGATTAATTCCAAATTAATCGCTTTCTCTCTCTTCCGAACACATTTAATCCCAGATTAAATAATACCTCAATTAATCACAGATTAATTTTCTCCATCTTAATTAATCCCAGATTAATTATCTCTCTTAATTAATCCCAGATTAATTCTAATTCGAGTCAACTGTCATCGGTCAATCTTTGGGAAGCGACCCAAGAGATCTCTGGATATGTTGGCAGTAAATACGGTCATCGGATTATCCGAATACATGCGTACCTCGTACCACGTGCTTACCGATTTACAAGACATGGTTGGCTTCTAGCAAAGCACCGTGCCTACCCAATTCTCCAGAAATATTCTTACTGGAATATATAATCTATGTCAGGCGTAGTATAAGTAGTATTGCGTATTGTGATCCAGTATCGAATGTCACGTGCTAGGCCTGGGGCTGGAACTGTGTCTGCCCCGTACGAAGCACATGTCGGATGTCTGGTAACTAGTCTCTATTATCGGATATACATGACCTAGTCATAATATCCCGATGACTGCAGTACTTAAGAGAACTAGTACCGTATCTTACGTGACATCATTTCCACTATGACTGGAGTGATACTTCCGTCTTGACATCACACCCAATACACTACGATTCTCAATATACCCAGCAGAGGCGTACACAGAACCGGTTAAAGCCCTGGACGACCAAAACTAAAGCATACCGATTGTCGCAAGTATTAGCGATGCAAGTCTCAAGTTAAGACCAAATACACCTACCCGGATATCGGACTTCCATAGACACATAGTCATACTACCAATGGAATTCCGAGGGGTCTATCCAGAGCGAAGCTGTTTCTGCACCATCGGTAAACACAACCTCCTATCACACTTGCATAAGTATCCAATACTTAAATATATGAGAACTATGTCGTTGTGCTCCCACAACGCTCACAATTGCAATACTAGTCTATTCTGCATTATCGATGTCCAGTCTCGATAATACTACGACTAGGGATATTTAATGATTAATCCTTCGATGACTGATACTGTCTCATATCATCTCAATCCAGGAACTAATCATAGGGACCTCCTATCATTTATACATCTAGGTGATCTAATCACAAATGATAAGAGCACAATCTCCTTGTCACATAGGTAATTTGTATAACAACACCATGATCTGTACAAATAGTGACGCTATGGGTCATAACTGTCCAACACGAAGCATCCGTAAAAGCAACGAAACAAAAGGTAAGTCCGGTAACGGCCGACGAAGGTAAGTAAAAATGCATGCATGACTTTGAGAGGGTTGTCACTATCACACACTGTACAAGCCCCATCAAAGTTGGGGGACTGTAGACACTGCATTTTTGCATAAGCCCGATGATGACCCTCGTATGGAGGCACTACCTGAAAAGTTATGGAAGTACGAAAAATGAATGACGGAATGAAGGAAAACCTCCAAAATTAGCACCTCATCGGATTCGGACTCACTAGCCAGCCTTGGATTCGCTCAGTCAGTTTCTGCTTCAACCTTATTCTGACCAGTCTACCACATCGCGAATCAAGGACATAACAAGATATTGAGTCATGAGACCAGAGAGAAGACTGAGCAATCACCTGGAGAACGGGCGGAAAACCTAACCCAACGGAATAGGAAATCCATTCATGCATGCATGCATACACGTAACATATTTTGCATTCTTTTTTGTGTTTGTTTTGTTTTGTATTCACAGGTTTCAAAGAAGAAAAATAGAAAGTGGCAAAGACAAGCCAACCAGAATCAACAATATATGAGTAGTAGTTTTGGGGATGAGTCCTAGGGTTGAGGCCCATATCAGCATCAGTTTTGGGGCGAGGCCCACGTCAGTATGAGTCTGGGGGCGAGGCCCACATCAGTGTCTGTATGGGGGCGAGGCCCACATCAGTTTCAGTTTGGGGTCGAGGCCAATATCAGTATTCGTTTGGGGATGAGTCCCGAGGTTGAGGCCCACATCAATTTGGGGCGAGGCCCACATCAGTATCAGTTTTGGGGCAAGGCCCACATTAGTTTCAGTCTGGGGGCGAGGCCCACATCAGTATCAGTTTGGGGCGAGGCCCACATCAGTATCAACTCAGGGTCGAGGCCCACATTATCAGTAGCATTGGGAATGAATCCCAGGGTCGAGGCCCACATTATCATCAGTTTCAAGAATGAATCACAGGGTCGAGGCCCACATTGTCAGAGTTTTGGAATGAATCCTAGGGTCGAGGCCCACCTTATCAGCAGTTTCGGGAATGAATCTCAGGGTCGAGGCCCACACTATCAGCAGTTTGGGGAATGAATCCCAGGATCGAGGCCCACATCGTCAGAGTTACGGGAATGAATCCCAAGGGAATGAATCTCAGGGCCGAGGCCCACGTCGTCAGAATTTGGAGTGAATCCAGGGAATGAAACTCAGGGTCGAGGCCCATGTCGTCAGAATTTGGAATGAATCTAGGGAATGAATCCCAGGGCCGAGGCCCACGTCGTCAGAATTTGGAATGAATCCCAGTGAATGAATCCCAGGGCCGAGGCCCACGTCGTCAAAATTTGGAATGAATCCAGGGAATGAATCCTATGGCCGAGGCCCACGTCGTCAGAATTTGGAATGAATCCAGGGAATGAATCCCAGGGCGAGGCCCGCGTCTACAGAATTTGGAATGAATCCCAGAGCCGAGGCCCACGTCGTCAGAATTTGGAATTAATTCAGGGAATGAATCCCAGGGCCGATGCCCACATCGTCAGAATTTAGAATGAATCCAGGGAATGAATCCCAGGGCCGAGGCCCATGAAAGTGTTCAATCAAGTCCCAAGGATCACAAAACATGCATAAAAAACCACATATGAACACATCAAAGGAGGTGGCGGAATCAACTCACATTGAATTCGGTTTTGATGGATGAAGAACAAGATGCGTTTTTGGCTCCCTCCAAGTCACGGCAGTGGCTTCTCCTTGCAGTGGGCTGTGCGATTTGGACTGGTTTGGCTTCCTCCATGTTCGGCCATGCATGAACTCCATTGAAGCTCAAAGCTTCAAGCTTCCATGCTCACAAACTCACTTCCCTATCACCTATGTATCACTCCTAGAGTGTGCTAGCACTAATCATCTTCCATTTTGCTTCTCAAAAATTCGGTGAACCAGAAAAATTGAAGAAGAAATCGGCTTGAAGCCGTGAGATGAGAGGAGAGAAAAGAGAGGGAAGAGAGAAAAACGTTTTGGCTCCAAGCCTCTACCGTGTACTGTGCGTGTGAGAGAGAGAAAAAGATTTTTAATATATATATATTTTTTATTTTCTTTACCAAGTAAAATCAATAAAACATATATATCTTATATCTTTTTAATTCAAAAGTCAAAAGTTAAAACAATAAAGCTTTTCATCATTTCAACTTTTAACTTTAAGTCACATCACATCTATTCACTTTATTAAAGTGACATATTGTCAAGTCACATCACTCAAAGTGACAATTAATTTGACGATTGACGCGACTAGCGATTTGACGCTTGATGTGACTCGCGTGCCGCGTTCGAATTCGAAATGCGAATGCGCTCGCAATCACTCTCGGGCTTAATTCCAAATTAACGAATTTTCCGTCGCGTCCTAATTAAGTGATTACGCCTGGCGAATTCACTATTTACGTCGCTAACGAATTAATTCTAAATTAATTCGTTCGCCCGAATTAAAATCTAATTTTAATTCCGCGTCAAAATCCAATTTCGATTAATATATCGAATATATTAATTTTATCGATTAATTCCTAATTAATCGTTCTCTCTCTTTAATTAATATTTTATCCCAGATAAAATATCTCCGCAATTAATCCCAGATTAATTTTCTCTCTCATCGAATTAATCCCAGATTAATTCTATCTCTCTCTTCTAATTAATCCCAGATTAATCAAAGTGCGAGTAATACGTCATCGGTGAATCTTCAGGAACCGACCCATGAGATCTCCGGATATGTTGGCAGTAAATACGATCGTCGGACTGTCCGAACACGTAAGTACCTCGTACTACGTTTATATCGATTTACAAGACAAGGTTAGCCTCTAGCAAAACGCCATGCCTACCCAATTCTCCAGAAATATTCTTACAGGAATATATAGATCTGTATCAAGCGTAGTATACCGTAGTATTGTGTATATCGGCCCAGTATCGGATAATCACGTGCTAGGGCTGGGGCTGGATAAGTGTCTGCCCCGTCCGAAGCACATGTCGGATGTCTGGTAACATAGTCTCTATAATCGGATATACATGACCTGGTCACAATATCCCGATTGGTTGCGCAACACTCAAGAGCACTAGTACCGTATCCTGCGTGACATCAACTCCAATATGACTGAAGTGACACTTCCGTCTTGACATCACACCCAATACACTACGACTCTCTGATAAACCCAGAAGCGGTGTACCAGAGACCGGTTAAAGCCCTGTACCACCAAGACCAAAGTCTACCGATTATCGCAAGTATTAGCGATGCAAGTCTCAGGTTAAGACTATACACACCTACCTCGATTTCGGCCTCCCATAGACACATAGTCATAATACCAATGGGATTCCGAGGGGTCTATCCAGAGCGAAGCTGTTTCCCGTACCATCGGTGAAACACAACCTCCTATCGCACTTGCATAAGTATCCAATACTTATATATATGAGAACTATGTCGTGTGCCCTCACAACGCGCACAAGTGCAATACTAGCCTATTCCGCATTATCGATGTCCAGTCTCGATAATACTTCGGCTAGGGATATTTAATGATTAATCCTTCGGGGATTGATACTGTCTCATATCATCTCAATCCAGGAACTAATCATATGGACCTCTCTTCATTTATACATCTATGGTGATCTAATCACAAATGATGAGAGTGCAATTTCCTTGTCACATAGTTAATTTGTACAACAAAACATGATCTGTACAAATAGTGACGCTATGGGTCATATTATCCAACAATCTCCCACTTGGCACATAGCCAGTCACTCGAGTGTCTAACACCCGAACTATGTACAATTCGCTCAAATTACTGAGGAAGGTTTTCGTTAGCGGATTTGCTTAATTATCGTCTGACGCGATTTACACGATCATCACATCGCCACGATGTATGATCCGAACGAATCAGATGATATAGAAGTATATATCTGGATCGTCGATGAGACCTTTAATTCTTTAGCCTGTGCTGACGCCTAGCTCAGCTGCTAACAGAACTATATCTAATCTAATTAGATTTATTATCGATCCAAATGGCTTCTATTGCTGCCTCAGCTGCAGCAATGATCCGCATTTGTTGTTAATTCGGCAACAGTTATCTTGCTCGGAATATTTCCAGCTCACTGCACCGATATTCAAACTGTATAGTACCGCAGTATTTACCGGTTTGGAAACTTGCAGCAGTGATCCCAGTCACTTCAAGTTCTCCATCTCCATAGTTTAAGACAACATCTTTAGTTCTCTCAGATACTAACAGATGTTCTTAATCTTCAATCCAGTGACTATCACTTGGATTGACCCGATTATGACTCCATATGCTCAAAGCGTATGAGACACCAATACAAGTACATTTTAAATGTACAATTTCTCAGAGAGTGTTGCCAACTCCAAATCTAGCCCAGCAGATCTTTATTCATTGAATAAAGGTTGTTACTCCCAGAATTCTACGGAGAATTTCTTATGAAAGCCAAGCTTTCACCGAGTGTTTTATGGGAATTTCATTGTCAGTGCCCTCTCCCACTAACCTCCTTATATACACAAGAATTATTTCATTTTGAGTCAAATCATACACCATTATGATAATTTCAAAACGTCAGTTTCAAGAACCTTATGCTTGCTTCAATCCAAACATGGATCGAATAACCCGCAAACCTTGTTTGTCGGTTATACAAAATCATCAGGATGTTGAAAGCATCCTCCAAAAGGTTTCCTTTTCAGGAAAGCGATTTTGATCTGCAACTGACACATTTCGGATTCATGACACTTTGTCATAATAGGGAGTCGATACCTCGTATCACTTCCTTTGTTTCTTGTGTATTCGAAGATTAATGGTATAGTTTCATCATATGATGAACTATATATGTTCCATTAAGATTCAGTGCCTAGACCAGTATTACTCCGATTTTTCATCGAGTTATACTATCCTCCCACTGCCACTGCATATCGGTATTCCTCTTAGGAAAACCGCATGGAGAGCACAATCTAATTGTTCTATAGTGAGGTGTTAAGTACAATACTTATGGTATCCCTAGGATGACCTACAATTGGCACTTATCCATTTGGGTCCTTAGTTTGGTATCATCCAAACGTTATGCCTAGCATACCCAAATTGTCAGGAATGAGAAACCTCGTTTCTTTCCTGTTCACATCCTATATGATATCTGTCAAACAGATTAATATGGAACCTTATTCTAAATAAGTTTGCACTGTTTAATACATATCCTGTTTGAAGGAAATGATAGCTCAGAGCGACTCGTGATGAACCTTATCATGTCCAACAAAATTCGGTTTTTGTTCGGACACAACAACCGTCAACTGACATGTCTCGTTTAATTGTGTCCTAGACAACAATACCATAAATAAGTCTCTATTGATCAATCAATTTGAGCTATTTGTTTGTCATTTATATGTTTGAGATTTTTATTTATATTCAAAATATAAATTATGTTATTTACATCTAATGTATTTATCTCAGTATCATCTTTATATAATAAAACATTCAGTGTTCTATAATATAAAGGTTTTATCCGCAACGGATTAAACACTGATAAAGAGATAATGTCTCTAGTCAAACTAGTTACATTATAACAGTTCCTAATTTAAGTACACACCCCAGGTTAGTTCCTAAACTTAGGTATCTACGGTCGAAACAGCGACTTTCGTCCCGTTTCCGATTCGCAGAGGAATCTCAGCTTGAAGTCAGTATCCTGCTCAAAGCAGATTTTGAATATCAATACATATATATTATGTACCACACTAAGTATTTAAAATCTAATTTCAATACTAGTTGTGAACATAACTAAGACAAATATTTTTTATAGTTAGAGCCTCGCCCTTTCTTTAATTCCTTCGTGTCTTCCATATCCAAATGGTAGTCACTTTGGGATATGTCAATTATCCTTTTCATATTTTAGGAACCTTAGGCCAAGCCTTGGGTTTTGGAATATCGAAACGATGTGCACCTCGTGCAACATGCCCAATTGCAAACTTTGACTTTTCTCCACTAGAATAGTCAATTAATTCTCCAAGAATTATTAATTGCAATTTTAATACTTTTAAATCTAAAGATAGATTTATTATAAGTATATTAAATTAAGCATTAAAGTCATCATCACAAAATCTTCCAAAGATTTTAGCTCTACTTATCTTGCTTAATTTTGGGCTAAAGGTATAATGAGTTATTTTATCAATAAAGTAACTTATTATTTATTCCCAATTTGAAAGTTAAATATTTAAAATATTTTAATCCTAGATTATATTTTAAATATCCAACTTTTCAATTTTATCTTGATTACAATAGTCCAACTATTTAATCAACGATAGTGGTACTTTATATATTTAATGATTATAATAGTCCAACTATATAATCAAATATAATCCAAATTAATTAACCTCAATTACATTGATTACTATAATCCAATTATAAAATCAACTGTAAACTGAAATTAATTAATTCAAATATATTGATTAATATAATCCAATTATATATAATCAAGTATAATACAGTCCAACTGTTTATTAAAACAACAATTTAAATATTAGTCTAACTAACATTTAATCTAATGACGAAATAATTTAAATGAGCACATATGGCGAGTAATTGAACGAGTATTGCAAATTCAATTCTTGCCTCCCACTATTTTTCGTCGAGCCTCTAATCCTCTGTCGAGTACTCGGGAAACCGTGTTTCCTAGTGGGCTAGGATCCCGTTAAATATCACACAATCTTGACTTTGGCCAACAAATTGTATGATAATTAACTAGGTAGATCTCGAAGATCAATGGATCTTATCCAACTCCTAGATCCAGTAGGTGGACATCCAAGTCCCAAACATATATCTTATATATGCCTATACATCGAATGTATAGCCTAACCTTTTTCCTCTGAATCAACTAGGCCTTGGCTTTGGCACAACAAACCTAGTGATCCCAGTCAAGCGCGGACCCATTGACATGGAAGCTTCGTAATCAATGTCAATGGACAAGAAGTGGTCTTGACTTTGGCCAAAAACACAACTTGGACACGACACCGATATGGAACAAGCCTCGTGATTAAAACACATCTTTGATGGACAAGGGCTTGACTTTGGCCAACAACCCCTGCCAATCTCGGATCTTGAGTAAGAATCACTCAATGGAAGGAAAAAACGCATGATATTTAACGAGGGTTTTTCGCGTGCAAATTGGCTACCAATTAATTATCTTTGTTAAGGTCTCATCATCATACACCCTTAAGCATGCATTCTAAACACATAATAAGGCGAGTATGAAATAAAATAATAATGATATGCGGATGGATATTTTACATTGATCCTAGATCAAATCTCTCACTTTCTCTCTCCCGCTAGCACTTGTATTACTTCTACCCGTTACACTACACTTCTAAAGAAACCTCTTTTACATGGAGGGGAATAGGTGAGAAGAGAATACAAAGAAATAGGAGATAAGGCTGGACACGCAGGTCCAATTAATAAATCAAATTTATTACAATTTCAAAATCGCCCAACCCGACTAATATCCATCCGATATACATTATTCAAACACATCACAACCATGTGTTCATACAAGCATGTTATCAATCAATCAATCAAATTAATTAATCTTGAATATTAGTGATCATCCAATGTTCAAACAAAGATTTGATTTTTGTTCGAGTCAAACTCGTATTGCAACACGTACTCAAAGTACAATTTCTACGAATTAAATTAAATACATAATTAAATCCAATTTAATACGTATTTAATTCTAATTCATTATTTAATTCTAAATTAAATATTACACTTTTATTAACGAACCTTTACGACTTAAATTCCAAATTTAATCGCAACGGGTCTCAAAGCCCGATTAACATCTAATGTTTTATTTAATTAAAGTCCAATGGGCTTTTAATTAATTTCTATAGGCGTGGACTTTTGGTCAACTCGGGTCAAACCGAACAACCAAAATCCAATCCGGGAGTTACCCCATAAGCCTTTAAATTAATTTTGGCCCATTAGGCCCAA
The DNA here is from genome assembly GCA_019454045.1 of Zanthoxylum bungeanum. Classification (NCBI taxonomy): domain Eukaryota; kingdom Viridiplantae; phylum Streptophyta; class Magnoliopsida; order Sapindales; family Rutaceae; genus Zanthoxylum; species Zanthoxylum bungeanum. Next base: position 6,358 of record SKCR01011069.1, on the reverse strand, counting down.
TTAAATAATTAAGGTTCATTAAGTGATAATTGGACCTTTTGGATTCGGTTTTGGGCCTAATTGGATCCAACCAATTTTGCCTAAACCCAACTTTGTTACAACAAAGCCCAAAAGCCCAATTACAACCCAACAAGCCCAATTTCCAAAATCAAGCCCATTACATGCTTTCAAGTCTCGGCAATTAGGGGTTTTTTCAATTCGATTCGGTTCAATCCAATTGAGTCCAAAATCATAATTTCCCAAATCAATTCAATTCATCCAATGAATTAAAACAACAAAATCACAAAGAATTTCATGTTCTTTAAAATTCGGCCAAGCCACTTTAAAAGGAAAAAATTTCCAAATCAAAATTCAATCCAATTGAACTTCAAAACAACATTAACCAATTGTTTTAAGTCATCCAATGATCAAACAAAACAAAATTACCAAGACATTAGGGTTATTCCAATTTTCGGCCAAGCTTCCAATTTGGGGAAAATTGAATCCAATCCAATTTCATGAAATTGATCACACACAATCTCAATTAAACATGTTCTAAGCATACTTAAACATCCAATTCAATTAAAACATGCTTAAACACATTTTGCCCAATTTCAAGTTTCAAATTCAACCTAAGAATTGGGGAAAATTGATCTAATCCCATTTTCTTGAAATTGATCATGCACAACTTCAATTCAACCTCATTCAAGCATAATGCATCAACAATTCAACCAAATCATGCCTAAATCGAGTTTACCCAATTAAAGTTTTGACCAAAATTTGCAAATTGGGGAAAATCAATCCACTGATTTTTTTTTTGTCAAATTGATTACATATATCTCAAATTAGATCATATATAAGCATTCATACACAATCAATTTGTCAGAATCAAGCTAAAATCAAAAAGGCCCAAATTTACACTCAAGAACCCTAATTCGGTTTTATGCATCAATTAGCTCAAGATACCATTGAAAGTGTTCAATCAAGTCCCAAGGATCACAAAAATGCATAAAAACCACATATGAACACATCAAAGGAGGTGGCGGAATCACTCACATTGAATTCGGTTTTGATGGATGAAGAACAAGATGCGTTTTTGGCTCCCTCCAAGTCACGGCAGTGGCTTTCTCCTTGCAGTGGGCTGTGCGATTTGGACTGGTTTGGCTTCCTCCATGTTCGGCCATGCATGAACTCCATTGAAGCTCAAAGCTTCAAAGCTTCCATGCTCACAAACTCACTTCCCTATCACCTATATATCACTCCTAGAGTGTGCTAGCACTAATCATCTTCCATTTTGCTTTCTCAAAATTCGGTGAACCAGAAAAATTGAAGAAGAAATCGGCTTGAAGCCGTGAGATGAGAGGAGAGAAAAGAGAGGGAAGAGAGAAAAACGGTTTGGGCTCCAAGCCTCTACCGTGGTACTGTGCGTGTGAGAGAGAGAAAAAGATTTTAATATATATATATTTTTTATTTCTTTACCAAGTAAATAAATAAAACATATAGATATCGTATCTTTTTAATTCAAAAGTCAAAAGTTAAAACAATAAAGCTTTTCATCATTTCAACTTTTTAACTTTAAGTCACATCACATCTATTCACTTTATTAAAGTGACTATTGTCAAGTCACATCACTCAAAGTGACAATTAATTTGACGATTGACGCGACTAGCGATTTGACGCTTGATGTGACTCGCGTGCCGCGTTCGAATTCGAAATGCGATGCGCTCGCAATCACTCTCGGGCTTAATTCCAAATTAACGAATTTTTCCGTCGCGTCGTAATTAAGTGATTACGCCTGGCGAATTCACTATTTACGTCGCTAACGAATTAATTCTAAATTAATTCGTTCGCCCGAATTAAATCTAATTTTAATTCCGCTCAAAATCCAATTTCGATTAATATAATCGAATATATTAATTTTATCGATTAATTCCTATTAATCGTTCTCTCTCTTTAATTAATATTTTATCCCAGATAAAAATCTCCGCAATTAATCCCAGATTAATTTTTCTCTCTCATCGAATTAATCCCAGATTAATCTATCTCTCTCTTCTAATTAATCCCAGATTAATCAAAGTGCGAGTAATACGTCATCGGTGAATCTTCAGGAACCGACCCATGAGATCTCCGATATGTTGGCAGTAAAATACGATCGTCGGACTGTCCGAAACACGTAAGTACCTCGTACTACGTTTATATCGATTTACAAGACAAGGTTAGCCTCTAGCAAAACGCCATGCCTACCCAATTCTCCAGAAATATTCTTACAGGAATATATAGATCTGTACAGCCGTAGTATACCGTAGTATTGTGTTATCGGGCCCAGTATCGGATAATCACGTGCTAGGGCTGGGCTGGATAAGTGTCTGCCCCGTCCCGAAGCACATGTCGGATGTCTGGTAACATAGTCTCTATAATCGGATATACATGACCTGGTCACAATATCCCGATTGGTTGCGCAACACTCAAGAGCACTAGTACCGTATCCTGCGTGACATCAACTCCAATATGACTGAAGTGACACTTCCGTTCTGACATCACACCCAATACACTACGACTCTCTGATAAACCCAGAAGCGGGTTTACCCAGAACCGGTTTAAGCCCTGTACCACCAAGACCAAAGTCTACCGATTATCGCAAGTATTAGCGATGCAAGTCTCAGGTTAAGACTATACACAACCTACCTCGATTTCGGCCTCCCATAGACACATAGTCATAATACCAATGGGATTCCGAGGGGTCTATCCAGAGCGAAGCTGTTTCCCGTACCATCGGTGAACAACAACCTCCTATCGCACTTGCATAAGTATCCAATACTTATATATATGAGAACTATGCCGTTGTGCCCTCACAACGCGCACAAGTGCAATACTAGCCTATTCCGCATTATCGATGTCCAGTCTCGATAATACTTCGGCTAGGGATATTTAATGATTAATCCTTCGGGGATTGATACTGTCTCATATCATCTCAATCCAGGAACTAATCATAGATGGACCTCTCTTCATTTATACATCTATGGTGATCTAATCACACACAATGATGAGAGTGCAATTTCCTTGTCACATAGTTAATTGTACAACAACACGTGATCTGTACAAATAGTGACGCTAATGGTCATATTATCCAACAGCCCATATCAGCAGAATTTTGGAATGAATCCAGGGAATGAATCCCAGGGCCGAAGCCCACTTCACCAGCAGTTTTGGGAATGAATCCCAGGGTCGAGGCCCACTTTATCAACTCGGTTCGGAAATGGACCATCATCACATCAGCAGAGTTTTGGAATGAATCCAGGGAACGAATCCCAGGGCCGAGGCCCACATCGTCAGAATTGGAATGAATCCAGGGAATGATCCCAAGGCCGAGGCCCACATCGATAGAATTTAGAATGAATCCAGGGAATGAATCCCAGGCCGAGGCCCCTATCAGGCAGAGTAATGGAATGAATCGAGGGAATGAATCCAAGGGCCGAGGCCCACATCGTCAGAATTCGGAATGAATCCAGGGAATGAATCCCAGGGCCGAGGCCCACATCGTCAGACTTTGGAATGAATCCCAGGGCCGAGGCCCACATCAGCAGAGCTTTGGAATGAATCCAGGGAATGAATCCCAAGGCCGAGGCCCACATCGTCAGAATTTAGAATGAATCCAGGGAATGAATCCCAGGGCCGAGGCCCCTTTCACCAGCAGTTTTGGGAATGAATCCCAGGGTCGAGGGCCACTTTATCAACTTGGTTCGAGAATGGACCACCTCACAACAACATCATATTTTTGGCACTCTAAGTATGAAGGCGTCACCGCGACACCCTAGGTACGGGGTTAGCACTCAGACATTTGTGGCACTCTAGGTACGGAGGTGTCACTGCGACACCCTAGGTACGGGGTTAGCACTCAGACATTTATGGCACTCTAGGTACAGAGGCGTCACCGCGACACCCTAGGTACGGGGTTAGCACTCAGACATTTTGTGGCTCTCTAGGTATGAAGACGTCACTGCGACACCCTTGGTACGGGGTTAGCATTCAGACCACAGCGACACCCTAGGTACGGGGTTAGCACGCCAGGTACGGCATGTGGACTATGTGGACTACCGAGGATTATGTTGACTATGTGGACTACCGTGGACTACCAAGGAGTATGTGGACTATGTGGACTACCGTGGACTACCGAGGAGTATGTGGACTATGCAGATTATGGGACTACCGTGGAGTATGTAGACTATCGTGGACTACTGTGGAGTATGTGGACTACCACGACACCCTAGGTACGGGGTTTAGCACTATCAACTCAGCACATCAGGCAGACCAGGTGACAGCTGGCGAGCCAGGTAAGTAAAAATGCATTGCACGTACTTTGATAAGATTGTCATTGTCACACACTGCACAAGTCCCATCAAAGTGGGGGCGACTGTAGGCATTGCATTTTTTCATATCAGCCCGATGATGAGTCTCGTATGGAGACACTACCTCTTTAGTTGTGAAAGCCGCGAGAAATCGACGTTGGAAGGTTAAAGTTGGAAATTAGCATTTTGTCAGATTTAACTCTCTTATTTCGCTTCGGGTTCGCTTGTTGGACCTCTGTTTAAAACAAACCAAAAAATTAAATCACATCCAAAAATAATTAACATATGTAAAATACATGTCACAAATTAAATTAAAACAAATTAAATTAAATTAAAACACATGACACAAATTAAATCACCTTCCTAAATTAAATAAATCCCTTTCCTAAAATACATAAATCACTTCCCCAAATTAAAAGATTTCCTTATCACATACTAAATTAAAAGATATCCCCTTTAAAACACACAAATCATATTCCTTCTCCGACAAGGTAAACCCCATCCCTTGGCCTATAAAAATAACCCTTCTCCACACAATTCAAACCTTGGTAGATTCACACAAAAAATACAAAAATAATAACCCTAAACCTGCCTTCACAAACTACCAACAAACGCCCCATTCGCTAGCCTGCCACCTTACCCCTAAGCCTTTCAAGCCCTTCATGCCCTTGACGCCTAGACAAACCTCCCATGCGCAAGCAATCAACACACGTGCCTTTGGCCTCAAGCCATTAGCCCCACCTGCCAACGTTCACGCCCTCCTCAAAGCCACGACATTGCCTCATTCACGCTTCAAGATACCACCTGCCAACGTTCACGCTTCAAGAGGCCACCTGCTCACACCTGGCCTTCACGTAAGCCTCACTAATTGCCTTCATCAGCCCTCCATAGCCTTCTTCACGTACTGCCATAAGACACCTGCCCATTGACCTCGCCACCTACCCCTTTCACACCTTCAGCACCTGCCTCTCCTTTCAATTAGCGCCACACACTCACCCATAATCCTCAATGCCACCTTGCTCCTTCAATCAGCCACAAACCTGCCCTAAAATCACCTCAAAATAGCCCCATAAACCCCTGAAACTGTCCAGATTTTAGCCACAAAACAGTCCCCAAAAACTGCACAAACCAGTCCCTTAATTACCCCAAAATAGTGACCAGAAAATACAACAAAAACAGCAGCGAAACGAAGTAAAAACAGCAGCCCGAACAGCAAAACAGCGAGGAAAGACGTTGAGTTGGTAAACCAAAAGAGTTGCGGATCATTCACCCTTCCAACAGACGTGTAACGCCCTTTCGTGAGACAACAAAAGAGGTTAGACCTGAGGGCACCTTCTTACTTATCTTCTTTCATTTTATTTTATTTATTTTAAAATATTATTGCATGAGAGTCGTTTGAGGCATGATGTGATTGTTGGATGAGCGGGATGTGTGTTCCCTTTTGTGGTATATCGAATGGAAACCTGGACGTAAATTTCGTAGTCGATCCGAATGGACGATTATTGCGGTCTGTACTCGGGATACAACGCCACGTACCACTTAAGATGCACGTATCTCGTCTCATCCAAATTTGTATTTGAGATGTCATAGTTCTAGGTCGTTTATTTATTATTTTAAGCATGAGTTAATTTAGTCTTGTTATTTAATTTTCAAAGCATGATTGTGTTATTTAGGCATGGTGTTTCTTCATTCTTATGCATGATGTTCCGTTTAGTTTATGTTTATGTTTAATTAGTTATTTGTTACTTTGTTTTAATGGTTCAATGCTGTTGTGTTTATATTGAGTTGAGTTATTGGATGAAAGCCTGTTAGATAGTTACCCTTGAGCATGAATGTTGAATAGATTCGGTTAGTTATTGCACCAATCATATCATCACAAGTGAACTAAGTAAGGGACCATTCCGAACCCAACGGTTTGAGGTCTTCCTTTGCGAGGGGTGAGTGCGGCCTTAAATCTTTGTCCCGGATTCACCACCGGGTGGAGACTCCATGTTATTTCGTACCCCAACTAGGCTGCGTGTTGGATAAATGAC
>SKCR01011068.1:0-26761 GCA_019454045.1 Zanthoxylum bungeanum | reverse complement strand
CGACCCAAAGTATGGGGTCAAGTATAGTATTGGGACGTATGCGTCCATTTTTTTGAGGAAAACCCAAGGGACCATCCCTTATTCGAATATCATCCATTGGAAAATCCTGTCCCCAATTGTGCAAGAACTGGATGACTAGCCTCTTCGGCCGGATAATGAGCCTATTTGGCCAGATGACGAGCCTATTTGGCTTCATCTTAAACGGATCTATCCCTTAATGCGTAGGGGGCCGCTACGGGACTTAGGGGAAGTTATAGGAACATAGACGGCTTGTTTAGTCTGGCCGAATTGGAATTATTGGAAGAGGCTCGGTCTCTTTATAAAGACAATGTTAATCGCCGCATTTATGAAGATATGAAGGTTATTTATGTTATTGACTCTTCCGATTCTTCTACAGAGTCCCAGCAAGGGGTGTTTGATTCTACGAAAATACCTCCAAGGGGCACAAGCACACAAATTACAATTCTACAAATTACAAAGCTAGGAAATTAAAATACTTGCTCATTATTAGTCTTCATTTTCTTCTGCCCCTTCTCTTCCCACGCCCAGACCCTTTATAGTGAAGAGTCTTGTCAATCGCTTGAGCGGTTTTGCTTTCCTTGGTTCAAGGACTCCCACATTTCATGCTTGCGCGTAACTGATGGATCGTGCATTTAACTGCTGAGTTGTGTACTTTGATAACTTGCCAGATCGTAGGGGGTTACTGCCTGGCCGCTAGATCGTGGAAACACACTGCAAACTACATGTTCGCATGGTAATCGTCCTGATTTCTTTCCTTTCATCGTCCTTCGTTTGCTAGGAGATTCATTCTTCTTTTATCATGATTCGATGTGCACTGGATGAATTTGCCTCTTCATTCCTCTTTCATCATTTCGTCATTTGATACGTCTTTCCTTTTCATCCTTCATAGTCTCATTCTTCCTAGGGCGATTTTCTCTACTAACAATATTATTTTTTCTGGATAGAAATTCGGGAAACTTCCCTCTGATGTTACCAAAAAGTTTGATATTCCCTTTCCTAAAAATTTTGTTACATTAATGGTGTGTTTACTTGATGGATTTTGAAATGAAAAGAAAGAAATATTTACTTACTAAAAGTTAAAATATGAGTGAGAATGAATATCTGGACCTCACTTAAAATAGAGAAAAAAAAAAATGAGAATTTCATTCCCACCCTCCAATGAGAATAAGATTTTCATTCTCATTGTTGGTGAGAAATTACAAGATTATCACTAAACTAATTAATTAATTAATTAATATTAATCTATAAATAATAAATATAATGTATTAATAATTATTATTTAAGTAATTAATTAATTAATAAATTAATAAAGTAATAATTGATAATAAATTATTTAATTAATATATTAATAAAGTAATAATTAATTAATACTAATTTATAAATAAAATTAATCATATTTAATAATAAAATAAATATTAATATTTTAATAAAATTATAATTTAATAAAAGAATAAATTAATATTTATTAATTAATTCATTAAAATTAGTTAATAAATTAATAAAGTAATAATTAATTAATACTTAATTTATAAATAACAAAAAACATTTTATCAATCCTAATAATAAAATAATATTTTAATATTTTAATAAAATAATAATTTTAATAAAAGAATAAATTAATATTTTTTAGTATTTAATACATTAACAATTATAATAATAAGTACTAAATCAATATGTCCTAATAACTAAAGGTATTTTTTGTAACTTATTAACAATTCATTCCGATACTAGACAACATAAACACATCAATGGTAATATTACTTCATTCCGATTACGATTTCTACAGTTAAGTAAACAACTTATTCTGATTCCAATTTACCAATCTCATCCCATTTAATTCTGATTCCATCTCATTCTGATTACAAGTATGTAAACGCACCATAAGAGTACTAAGTTTGGAAAAACCATCTATTAATATCATAATAACTGTGAAAACACAAAGGCATGTGCAAAGATCTCCCTAAGTTCAAAAAATGGTCGAAATAGGACTTGCCTGTTGGTAGGATGTGCTGTTAGTTACTTTTATCATGTATAATTCAAGTAAACCAATATGCAATCATAGAATTAATACAAACTCAAGATTTTTTTTTAAAAAAACCTATAAAATATTCTGTAAAAGATGTAAATTACACCAAATAGAGTTTTCATTATATCCTTAAGAACTTATTAGCCCCGCCTCAGTGCACTACAGATCTTGTGGCTAACGTGTTGGGGGGATGTGGATCCATAGAGTCGGATCGGTGTTACACGCAGTGAAAATGAGTCTAACTCATGGATATCAAGTATATGTGTATTTTAAATATTTTAATGAAATATTATATTTCATTATGAGTGTCCAGGGAAAAACCAGGGATGAATTGGAGTTCGGAAAAAAAAATAAATCGTGAAAAAAATCGGATCCAACGGACCAAGTACGGGCCTAACGCGTATGCGCTCGGGCTAGCAGCTGCTTGCGCAAGTAAGCAGCTTGCGCAAGTAAGCAACTTGCGCATGCTGCGCAAGCATGTGCAGCTGCTTGTGCTGCGTTGCAGCGCAGTATGCGCAGCTGTGAGCTGTGCTCATTTTTTTTAATTTTAAAACCTTCTATCACTTTTAAAACACACCCCCAAAATAATGTTAATTCCAAAACCAACATCAACACATGTTGTACAGCAAACATATATATTATATATATATATATATATTTTTTTTCTTTGAATCGAAATACGAACCAAAATAGAATCACATAATAAAATGACTCATGAACAATTCTAGGTCACAAAAAGGAGGTATACTGATTCTAGAATGGTAACCATAAACATAAATATTTTGACCCAATCACAAGCATATTGTTTTTATGCTTCCAAATCATTCATACACAATTCATAATCCTAATTTCATAATCAAGTTTTGTTATTATATATCTAATACATAATACATCATTATATCTTTCACTAATGATAACTCGCTAATGAAAACATAGCTTTAGAGAAGATCAAATTTACCTAGTAAGCTTGATTCCAAGATTTAATCTTCTTCTCCTTGTTGAAATATTATGGAGAACTTTCAAAGTTAGCAAGCTTGACTCCAAGATTCAATCTTGATTCCAATGCTAGCAAGCTTCATTCCAAGTTCCAATCTTGATTTCTCATTGTCAAAATATTGTAGAAAACTTCTAAAGCTTCTCTAAACACTTCTTTTACTTAGACAAATATTTGTAATTCTTGCTTGTTTTAGCATTCACAAGCTTAACTTTCTTAAGCTTTTGCTTAATTAAAAACTTGCTAAAGCTTGCCTTTTATAGCAAAACTTGTGTAATTTTTAATTAATAAAAGTCTTATTCAACTAATAGGTAGGCTTAATCCAATTTGTCCAAATATGTATAATTAGGCATGACTAATCACTTTCGTCTACCACTTTGATTTAATCCAATTAAATCAAGACAAAGTTTATTAATGGATTAGTTAATGTCTCTCATCTTTGATTTTATTAATAAAATCAATTAATCAAAAATACACCTATTATTACATATGTTGTAATTACCAAAATATCCTATAATGGTGAGAATATATTTATAAAATTACAACAAAGCCCTTTTGTGATTTTGGATTAATCCAATTTATCCAACTGTGTCAAAGTAATAATAATTTTATCAAAACACTTAATAATTTTTAATTGATAATTATAATATCAAATATTATTCATTATAAAAATTATTGGCTGTACAAGTGCTCAACGAGTACACTTCATATTGTGGCACTCTCTAAGTCCAGATACGTTCGTCATATAAGTTTAGATTATATGTACGTAATTCGGCCACCTCTAAATTCGCGAAGAACATGAATGACCTTTCTGAACTATATAAGTCGAGGTCATCACATATGTTTAACAATCTCCCTGTCGTAGGCTATCCGAGTTGTGCGTCAGAAACATAGATTACACCGTCAAGAATGTAGGAATATGTTTATTTTATACCCACTTATTCCTATACTCTTAGGTTATTATTTTGTTAGGTTTCGTGTCCTTTAATGTATTTTGTAGTTTATTTTATGTTTTATTGATATGAAGCATTGTAGCATGAATCTTGAGGTTAACGTACATGTTTTGAGAGCTTACAGATGCAAATGAAGCATGTGGGGAAGGCTAAATACACAGAAACTACTCATCGTAGCAGAGAGGGAGGCGTCATGACACCCAACATGAAGAAATACACACAAATTCTCAAGGACGAGGAGTTACGATGCCACTTCAAACGTCGCGACGCCCCAGAAGATTTTCAAGATCATAAGAAGTTAGTTTTCTACAAGTAGAATGACTTCAAGACTTCCATATAAATACATAAGTGCGTCCAAAATCCTAGAGGGGGATATTAGACTCAACTAGGGAGCTCAAAACACATAATTAAGTCGTTAACAAAGAATCACATAGTATAAAGAGTTGTTAATTACTAGATTTTATAGGGAAATTGGAGTCAGTAATTGATAATATTTTCACTCGGCACTCGGGAGAGGGAGTAAAATAATTTAGGATTCTTGGTTTATAAACTAAGAAATTGAGTAATAATTGATTGGCATAACAAATATATAGGTGGTAACTAAGTGAAATCAGACTCTAGAATTTATCTCAACTTGGTCTTTCCTAACTAAACATTTTGATATCTATTTTCTTTAATTTTTAGTTTTAATTCGGTTTATTTTAAATTACTTCTAAATAAAGTTAGGTTTATTATTGTAGTACTTAGTAGGAGTTTGATTTCGATCCCTGTGGTCTGACACTCAACTTATATTTTACTAAAACTTGACATCGTATACTTGTTGTACGATAATCTCGCAACAGTCCACACCCAACGAACATCTAGCAGTCAGACCATGAAAGATCTCTGACATATATCGCATCAAAATTTGGAGGATCACATGAAAAAATAATGATATGTTATAGTCAAAATATCACATATGCTACTCGACTCGAGGAAATTTCTATTGACGGTGAGGTGTACTTCCAACTGTTGGACAGTTATGACCCATAGCGTCACTGTTTGTAAAAGACATTATGTTTTTGTACAAAATTAACTATGTTGTAATGAAATTGCCTTTTACCATTTTGTAATTTATTTACTTTGATATTTGAATGCTAAAAGTCCTTATGATTAATTCCAGATTGAGATAATATGAGACAATATCAATCCATAAAATTTTAATCATTAAATATCCCTAGTCGTAGTATTATCGAGATTGGACATCGATAATGCTGAATAAACTAGTATTGCACTTGTGTGCGTTGTGAGGGCATAACGGCATAGTTCTCATATATTTATGTATTGGATACTTATGCAAGTGCGATAGGAGGTTGTGTTTTACCGATAGTACCGAAAACAGCTTCGCTCTGGATAGACCCCGCGGAATCCCATTGGTAGTATGTATATGTGTCTATGGGAGTCCGCTTCAGGATAGGTGTATTTGGTCTTAACTTGAGACTTGCATCGCTAGTACTTGCGACAATCGGTAAACTTTGGTTTTGGCCGTCCAGGGCTTTAACAGGTTCTGTGTACGCCTCTTCTGGGTTTATTGAGAATCGTAGTGTATTGGATGTGATGTCAAGACGGAAGTATCACTTCAGACATATGGAGATGATGATCACGCAGGGATTCAGAACTGGTTCTCTATTGTGTTGCAACCATCGGGATAATATGACAAGGTCATGATTATCCGATTCAAAGAGACTAGTTGCTGATATCTGATATGTGCTTCGTACGGGGCAGACACTTTTCCAGCCCCAAGCCTTGCACGTGACATCTGATACTGGATCACAATACACAATACTACGGTATACTACGCCTGATATAGATCGTATATTCTAGTAAGAATATTTCTAGAGAATTGGGTAAGCATGGCGCTATGCTAGAAGCCAACCTTGTCTCGTAAATCGGTAAAAATATAGTACGAGGTACGTACGTGTTCAGATAGTCTGACGACATTATTTACTGCCAACATATCCAGAGATCTCTTGGGTCGCTTCCCGAAGATTCACCGATGATGTATGATCCGAGCATAATTAATCTGGGATTAATTGCGGAGACACTTTATCTTGGATAAAGTACTATTTGAAGAGAGAGAAAGATTAATTTGGAATTAATCGACAATAATAATATATTAGATATATTAAACGAAATTAGATTTCGACGCGGAATTAAAATTGGATTTTAATTCGGGCAAACATTTAATTTAGAATTGATTCGTTAGCGACGTGAATAGTAATTTCGCTAGACTTAATTATTTAATTACGTCGTGACGGAAGTTCGTTAATTTAGAATTAGCGAAACCGAGCCCGGAAGTGTTTGCGGACCCACTCGCGTTTCGAATTCGAGCGGGGCTCACAAGTCACATCGGGAGTCACATCACTTGTCATTGATTAGTGATAGATGTCAAAACTTTGAGTGACATGTTGTCACTATTCATGATGCAAGTAGTTGAGGCCATTTATTGCAAATTTGGAGCCAAAATGCTTTTGACTTTTTGGTTAACCTAATATCGTATTTGGTATTTGCTTTTTCTCTTTTTCTAATTTACGGTTTTAGAAGCCAAAAAATAAGAAAAGAAAAATCTCTCCTCTCTCTCTCCAAAAAATAGCCGAAACCAGTGAAGTAAAATCTCTCCCATTTTCATTCATTTTGGCGTGAGTTTCATTGAAGGATATACAAAGGATTTTGTTGCAAAATCTTCCTTTGAGCTAGCACTCTTCAAGGGATCATACAAGGTGATTAGGGAAACCTATTCAAGAGCTTGGGAAGACAAAAATAAAGCTTGGAGCATTGTGGATTGCTTTGGTCGAATCTTGGACTGCTTGGAAGGAAAAATTTCGTTCATCAACAAATCCAAATCCGATCATTGTAAGTATGTTTCCGCCATATTTCTTCGTTATTCATTCTCATTTCTTTTGTTCATTTTGATCTTGGGACTAATTATAGAAACCAACAATGGTATCTTTGAGCCTTAAATGAGCATGAAATGTGTTTGGGAAAAATTTGGGGAAAATCCATGTGAGCATGATTTGGTTAAATTGAATGGTTGAGCATGCTTTATGTTGATGAAATGAGATGTGATTGGATCAATTTCAACAAATTATGATTGGATCAAAATTTCCCCCACCATGAGGCTTGGCCGAATGTGTCTACTACCCTAGGCTCTTGGAAAATTTTGTTTTGATGATCATTGGATGAGTTGGAACGAATGAAAAGTCGATTTGTAATTTGATAGGATTGAAAAACGAAATCGGACTTAAAACCTTACCTTGGCCGAGAGCTATTTGGCATGTATGGACTTGATTTTTGATTCAAAAATTGTTGGACAATAATTGGAGAATTAGATACATAATTAATTGGTTAAATTGTATTTTGGAAATATTGATTTAGTTAATTAATTGATGTATTACACTATAATTAACTAAGTTATAAAAAATTTGGAATTTTTTATATTTGGTTAATGGGCTTAATTTTGAATTGGGCTTGAAATTATTATATTTGGCATAATGGGCTTAATTGGGCCTAAATCATTCCATTAAGTCCAAATGTAATAAATGGGCTTTAAAGTTTAATTGGGCCTTATGGGCTTGATATTGGTTTTATGGAAATGAGGGTGATTCCTTACTTGGGCTTGGTAATTGGGTTTGACCCATATTGACCAAAGCCCATGCCTTATAAAATCAATTGAAAGCCCATCGGACTTTAATTAAACAAACATTGGATGTTAGTTGGGCTTTGAGACCCGATAAGATTAGATTTGGAATCTTAGTCGTTAAAGCGCATTAAAATGTGTAAATATTTAATTTGGAATTAAATAATTAATTAGTATTGAATACGACTTAAATTAGATTAACGAATAGTTCGATATAATTCAAGAATTCGTACTTTGAGTACTTATTCTCAAACGAGTTAGACTCGCGCAAAATCAAATCGTTGTTTGAACATTGGATGATCACATAATTAAAGACTAATTAATTGGATTAGATTGGTTGTCATGCACACTATTAATGAATAAATGGATGTGTTGATTGAATAGCGTATATCAGATGGATATTAGAAGGGAAAGGGTAATTTTGGAAATTATTGTAAATTCGGAATTTATAAATTGGACCTGCGTGTCCAGCATTCTCTCTTATTATTTCTTTGTATTCTCTTCTCACCTAATTCCCCTCAATGTTAATGAGGTTTCTATGATTGTATTATGTGATTGGGTAGTGGGTAGAAGTAGAATAGTGCTAGCCGGGGAGGGAGAAGAAAGAGAGCGATTTGTTCTAGGAACAATCTGTTTAAATATCCATCGCATATCGTTATTAATTTACTTTTCGTGCCTTATGATGTTTTAGAAGCATGCTTAAGGGTGTATGATGAGACCTTAACAAAGATAATAAATTGGTTGCCAATTTACGCGAAAAACCCTCAAAACATATTAAGCGTTATTTCCTTCCGTTGAGTGATTCTTACTCAAGATCCAAAGTTGGCATTGGTTTGTTGGCCAAAGTCAAGACCTATGTCAATTACGGATGTGTTTGAATCATGAGAGTTTTGTTCCATATCGGTGTCTTGTCCAAGTCGTGATTTGTTGGCCAAAGTCAAGATCACTTCTTGTCCATCGACATTGATTACGAAACTTTCCATGTCAATGGGTCCCGCTTAACTGGAATCATTAAGCTTGTTGTGCCAAAGCCAAGACTTTGTTGATTCAGAGGAAACAGGTTAGGCAAATATATTGGATATATTGGAATATGTATTGTACATATGTTTCGGACTTGGATGTCCACCTACCGGATCTAGGAATTGGATTAGATCCAATTGATCTTCGAGATCTACCTAGTTAAATATCACACAACTTGTTGGCCAAAGTCAAGGTTGTGTGTTATTTAACGGGATCCTAGCCCACTAGGAAACTGGGTTTCCCGAGTACTTGACAGAGGGTTAGAGGCTCGCCGAAAAATAGTGGGAAGCTAGTATTGAATTTGTAATTTCATTCAGATACTTAGCTTTACGCGCTTTCATAATGATTTTGTCAAAATTATTTTATTAGTTGGACTAATATAATGTTATTTTTCTTGTAACAGTTAGACTGTACCCAAATATCATTGATTAGATAGTTAGACTATCGTAATCAAGATGACAGGAAAGGGAAATGTCCGAGACATTATCATGGGCGAAAATGTCTTCAAGGGCACAAACTTTTCCGATTGGGAAATGAATCTGAGGATTGTCCTTGGAGCCGAGGGGCTGCTATATACCATACAGAGACCTCTTGGGCCTAAGCCCAAACCTGATGAGCTACTTGAGCTGGAGCTTTGGAAGACTCACAGCGATGATTGTGAAACTGCTCAGTCAATTATGCTTGCTGCCATGACTCAGCATTTCCGTCGACAGAACATGGACTTGGATCCCTATAACATGTTGGCGAGGTTGCAGGATCTTCACCGATCTAACCGAAGGTCGCAAAGATATGAGTTAGTGAGGAAGCTCTTCCGTACACGTTTGTCAGAAGGCATGTCTGTTGAATCCCATGTGGTATAGATGATTGCTGACATAGATGAGCTGGCTAACATGGGATAGTCTTAGAGGCTGAGATTACCATAGATATGATCTTGCAATCTCTCCCCGACACTTGGAAACAGTTCATCATAAGCTATAACATGATGAACACTGATGATACTCTTGGAGAGTTGTTATGAATTCTCAAGGAAGCTGAAAAGGAGCTGCTTAAGGGCAACAAGCGCGAGGCGCACGTTTCTTCATCTCAGACACCGAGGGCTGGGCCCAAGGCGACTGGAGGTGTGAAGAAGAAGAAACATAAAAGAAAGGGCAAGGCCAAATCGTCAAAAGCTTCTGGGAAGCCTAAAGACAAATCTCAGGATGTTTGCCTCCAGTGCGGTAAGCGGGGTCACTGGAAACGTGACTGCCGCGAGTACAAGGCGCTCCAGAAGGAGATTAAAGCGGGCAAGGCATCGGCTTCAGGTATGTTTGTTATTGAGATAAACATGACTATTTCTAGTTTTAAAAATTGGATTTTTGATTCTGGTTATGATACTCACATATGTACTGATGTGCAGGATCTGCGGATTAGCAGGAGACTAGCCTCAGGGGAGATTGATCTACGCGTCGGAAATGGGGCACCAGTCGCCGTTTTGGCCGTTGGAACTTTTGTTTTAGAACTGCCCTCGGGGCATGTACTTGAACTTAATGACTGTAATTATGTACCTAGTTTGACTAGGAATATTATTTTTGTATCTATGTTAACCCAATTTGGGTATACTTTTGTATTTCGCAACACTGGGTGTTACTTATATAAAAATGATGTAGAAATTTGCACTGCTGATGCAAATAATGGTCTTTATATTTTGAATATAAATCAATCTCGAACATATAATACAACAAACAAAAGGCTCAAAATGAGTAATAATGATGAAACTTATATGTGGCACTGTCGTCTGGGACACATAAACAAGACTCACATATCAACACTTTCGAAGAGTGGGTACTTGGACGGATTTGATCCAAATTCATATGACGTCTGCGAATCTTGCTTATTAGGCAAAATGCCTAAATCACCTTTTAGCGGTAAGGGTGAACGCGCCACTGAATTGTTAGCCTTCGTTCATAGTGACGTATGTGGGCCCATGTCTAGCCAGGCTAGAGGTGGATACGAATACTTCGTAACTTTTACGGATGATGCATCACGTTATGGTTATGTGTATCTTATGAGACACAAGTCGGAAACTTTTGAGAAATTCAAAGTGTTTCGACATGAAGTTGAAAAACAGACCGGCAAGAGTATAAAGACATTACGGTCGGACCATGGTGGCGAATACTTGAGCAATGAGTTTCTAGATTACTTGAAAGAATATGGTATTCTTTCACAGTGGACTCCTCCTGGAACACCGCAGTTAAACGGTGTGTCTGAATGGAGAAACCGAACTTTGTTGGACATGGTTAGGTCTATGATGAGTCGCACTGAGCTACCTATTTCCTTCTGGGGATATATATTAAACAGTGCAATTCTTATTTTGAATAAGGTTCTGTCAAAGTCTGTAAAACAGACACCATATGAGATATGGACAGGAAAGAAACCGGGTTTCTCATTCCTGAAGATTTGGGGATGCTGGGCATACGTCAAACGTTTGGAAGGTACCAAACTTGAACCAAATCGGATAAATGCCTATTCGTAGGATATCCTAGGGAAACCAAAGGATACTACTTCTATCACCCACGAGAGAACAAAGTATTTGTTGCTCTACATGCGGTTTTCCTTGAGAAGGAATTCCTAAATGCAGTGGTTAGTGGGAGGAAAGTAGAACTCGATGAAAATCAGAGTGATACTGTTCCCGGCATAGAATCATCAACGAAACAAGAACAGTCCATCCGGGATAAGACTGTACCATAATATTCTATTACACAAGGACCGCGTAGGTCGGAGAGAGTCAGGAAACAACCTGAGAGGTATGGGTTTCTGATCTCACCTCATGTAGATATTAATCTCATTGAGGATAATGAACCTGCTACTTATGAGGAAGCGATACAAGATATCGATTCCGCTTTATGGCAAGAGGACATGAAGTCTGAAATGGATTCCATGTACACCAACCAAGTTTGGACACTTGTGTTGATGCACCAGAAGGCGTAAAGCCTATTGGATGCAAATGGGTCTTCAAGAAGAAGACCGACATGGATGGCAACGTACAAACGTACAAAGCTAGGCTTGTAGCGAAAGGTATCGTCAACGACATGGTGTCGATTACGATGAAACTTTCTCACCCGTTTCCATGATTAAATCCATTCGGATAATGCTTGCAATTGCTACATATTTCGATTACGAGATATGGCAGATGGACGTTAAAACCTCTTTCCTTAACGGAAACCTTTCAGAGGATGTTTATATGCAACAGCCTGACAGTTTTATCGTGCCTAGACTTGCAAATAAGGTTTGTAAGTTAAATCGGTCCATTTATGGACTGAAGCAATCATTGCGGTCATGGAACCAACGTTTTGATGAGATCATAAAAGAATATGATTTCATTCAAAATGAAGATGATCCGTGTGTATACAAGAAGGTTAGTGGGAGAGCACTGACTTTTATGTCATTTATGTTGACGATGTATTGCTAATAGGCAATGACATTCCCATGCCTAACGTTGGTGAAAGCTCTGGGAGAAGCAGCCTTTATTCTGGGAATAAAGATCTACCGGGATAGATCTAGAAAGCTGCTTGGACTCTCACAGAGTACATATATTGACAAAGTATTGAAGAGATTCAACATGGATCAGTCCAAAAGAGGACTGTTTCCAGTGTCACATGGCGTCTATCTATCTAAGGACATGTGTCCTAAAAATCAAGATGAGAGAGACAACATGAATCAGATACCGTTCGCCTCGGCAGTCGGATCGATCATGTATGCCATGATATATACACGACCTGATGTCTCCTATGCTTTGAGCATGTGTAGTCGCTATCAGGCCGATCCAGGTGAAGGTCACTGGATGGCGGTTAAGAATATCCTAAAGTATCTTAGACGAGCTAAGGATGCTTTCTTAATCTATGGAGATGGAGAACTTGAGGTAATTGGGTATACCGATGCAAGTTTCCAAACCGAAAAAGATGACTGCAATCGCATCTGGGTACATTTTTTGTTTGAATAACGGAGCAGTGGCTGGAAATCATCCAAGCAAGAGACTATTGCCGATTCAACAACAGAAGCGGAGTACATTGCTGCAGCTGAAGCAGCAAAGGAAGCAGTTTGGATCCAAAAATTCCTAATTGGATTAGGAGTAGTTCCGTTAGCAGCTGAGCCCGTTCCATTGTATTGTGACAATAACGGGGCTATAGCACAGGCTAAGGAACCGCGGTCCCATCAACGATCCAAGCATGTTCTTCGACGTTTCCATCTGATTCGAGAGATCATACATTGTGGCGATGTGAAGGTTGAGAAGGTCGCATCAGATGACAACATGGAAGATCCGCTGACGAAAGCGATTCCTCAGCAAAAGTTTGAGCGACTTGTACATAGTTCAGGGATTAGATGCTTGAGTGACTGGCTATAGGCCAAGTGGGAGAATTTGGGACAGTTATGACCCATAGCGTCACTGTTTGTAAAAGATATTATGTTTTGTACAAAATTAACTATGTTGTAATGAAATTGCCTTTTACCGTTTTGTAATTTATTTACTTTGATATTTGAATGGTAAAAGTCCTTATGATTAATTCCGGATTGAGATGATATGAGACAGTATCAATTCATAAAGGTTTAATCATTAAATATCCCTAGTCGTAGTATTATCGATATTGGACATCGATAATGCAGAATAGACTAGTATTGCACTTGTGCGCGTTGTGAGGGCATAACGGCATAGTTCTCATATATTTAAGTATTGGATACTTATGCAAGTGCGATAGGAGGTTGTGTTTTACCGATAGTACGAAAAACAGCTTCGCTCTGGATAGACCCCGCGGAATCCCATTGGTAGTATGTATATGTGTCTATGGGAGTCCGCTTCAGGGTAGGTGTATTTGGTCTTAACCTGAGACTTGCATCGCTAGTACTTGCGAAAATCGGTAAACTTTGGTTTTGGTCGTCCAGGGCTTTAACAGGTTATGTGTACGCCTCTTCTGGGTTTATTGAGAATCGTAGTGTATTGGATGTGATGTCAAGACGGAAGTATCACATCAGACATATGGAGATGATGATCACGCAAAGATTCGGAACTGGTTCTATATTGTGTTGCAACCATCGGGATATATGACAAGGTCATGATTATCCGATTCAAAGAGACTAGTTGCTGATATCTGATATGTGCTTCGTACGGGGCAGACACTTTTCCAGCCCAGGCTTTTGCACGTGACATCTGATACTGGATCGCAATACACAATACTATGGTATACTACGCCTGATATAGATCGTATATTCCAGTAAGAATATTTCTGGTGAATTGGGTAGGCATGACGCTTTGCTAGAAGCCAACCTTGTCTCGTAAATCAGGAAAAACGTAGTACGAGGTACGTACGTGTTCGGATAGTCCGATGACCGTATTTACTGCCAACATATCCAGAGATCTCTTGGGTCGCTTCCCGAAGAATCACCGATGACGTATGATCCGAGGATAATTAATTTGAGATTAATTGCGGAGACACTTTATCTTGGATCAAGTACTATTTGAAGAGAGAGAAAGATTAATTTGGAATTAATCGACAATAATATAATATATAGATATATTAAACGAAATTGGATTTCGACACGGAATTAAAATTGGATTTTAATTCGGGCAGCAACGAGTTAATTTAAAATTGATTCGTTAGCGACGTGAATAGTAATTTCGCTAGGCTTAATTATTTAATTGCGTCGCGACGGAAGTTCGTTAATTTAGAATTAGCGAAATCGAGCCCGGAAGTGTTTGCGGGCCCACTCGCGTTTCGAATTCGAGCGGGGCCCACAAGTCACATCGCGAGTCACATCACTTGTCATGATTAATGATAGATGTCAAAACTTTGAGTGACATGTTGTCATTACTCATGATGCAAGTAGTTGAGGCCATTTATTGCAAATTTGGAGCCAAAATGCTTTTGACTTTTTGGTTAACCTAATATCGTATTTGGTATTTGCTTTTTCTCTTTTTCTGATTTACGGTTTTAGAAGCCAAGAAATAAGAAAAGAAAAATATCTCTTCTCTCTCTCCAAAAAATAGCCGAAACCAGTGAAGTAAAATCTCTCCCATTTTCATTCATTTTGGCGTGAGTTTCATTGAAGGATATACAAAGGATTTTGTTGCAAAATCTTCCTTTGAGCTAGCACTCTTCAAGGGATCATACAAGGTGATTAGGGAAACCTATTCAAGAGCTTGGGAAGACAAAAACAAAGCTTGGTGCATTGTGGATTGCTTCGGCCGAATCTTGGACTGCTTGGAAGGAAAAATTTCATTCATCAACAAATCCAAATCCGATCGTTGTAAGTATGTTTCCGCCATATTTCTTCGTTATTCATTCGCATTTCTTTTGTTCATTTTGATCTTGGGACTATATTCATTCGCATTTCTTTTGTTCATTTTGATCTTGGGACTAATTATAGAAACCAACACCAACTATTAGGAATCACATATGAGTCATTCGCTATTCACTCCAACGAATACCCACATGTTTATACGAGCTTCCCTTACTCATGGTACATCGGGGTAAACCATTGGAACTCCAATTCCAATATACGACCTGTGCTAGTCTTTTAGGTTATAGAAATTCGACCGTATTTCAAAATCAACGATTATGAATATTTAATTAGAGAATAATTTATAATAGTAATATTATCCCAATGTCGGACCACCCAGTGTCTAGTATTACTACATGACTATTTTAAGGTCTATGTCATTCTCAGCATATATATATATATGTAGTTTATTTTATTAATAAATAATAAATATAATGTACAATACATTATTTGGATTGGCGCTCCAAGCGTCAACTCCAACATAATGTCCTCCCACGATTCTTAACGACTTATTGATTTAGGGGCACTCATTGAATCAAGAACACAAAACTAAGACAAGATGGTGGAATCTCTCTCCAATATGAAGAATTTAGACTTTCTAATTTACCTAAGACTTATAAACGAATTAATGTAAGAACAAATGAATGAAAAATGAACCAAATGACCCATTTTTGTAGGCATGGAGGGTTTCTTTTGTAAAAATATCTATATTTCAAAGTATATATTATTTCAACTATTATAACCCTCCAAAAACATTTTCAAGTTAAAGAGTTGTGTCATTTGACATTAAATGATTACTTCCTTCCATTCTAAAGGACATATCCCTTCTAATTATGTTTTTCCCAAATGACATATATCAAATGACATATCTTCTAATATGATCCATATAAATATACATGCTATTTAGAAAATTTATAACAATCCCCCATAATTATCTAAATATCAATGCAGACACTAAAAAAAGTTTCGTTGAAATTAAATTGCATTGGAAGAGGTAGCTTTCACCTTGAATATTTCCTAATAAATGAAAATCGGATTTACTTGGCAAACCAATGACCCATAGTCTTGAATTGTTTCGCTGTTGGTGTAAACTAAGACAATAATCATCACACGACTTCACTTCGACCATTTTCTGTTCTACGATTATGTTCAATTCAACCATGAACATTGGTTCTGGCTTCATCAAGTACTTTAAGGAATCCAGCCTTCAAAATTCCCATGGAAACGGTCTCACTTCTTACTTGAAATATGTGATCTATTGTATAAGGTATTATGTTGTTAACCCTATTAGGACTCTTCTCCTAATATAATGATCATTAAAAGCCTTAGTTTATCCTAACCTTGACATATAACATTCTGCATTATTATAGGAATGAGAAAGAGTATAGAACTCTACAGTGCTTGGTTTGAATTGCACAAAGTTTTAGTTATCCATTTTGAGCCTAGATTTTGGGATCTCCAGTCAACTAGGTTGGTTTCCACAGTGAAAATTCTTAATTTATAGGCTTCAAGCACATTCCCCATGATGACTTCTCAATTAGCTCTCTAGGTAAATCTTTAGTAAGTGGATTCGATAGGTTTTCCTTCGACTTGGCATAATCTTATTTAAAATATGCCGCTTGGAAGCAGTTACCTTATGGTATTTTATCTTCGACGTATTTGCCAAGATTTACCATTATACATTGTATTTTGGGCTCTCCCAATAGCCAATTGACTATCACAGTGTATGCTTATAGTTGGCACCAATTTTGATCAATTTGGAATATCCTTTGAGAAATTTCGAAGTCAATATGCTTCTTTCGCTATTTTGTCTTATGCTATGAACTCATACTCCATAGTAGACCGGGCAATACATTTTTTCCTTGGGGATTTCCACGACACGACTACACCACCAAGTGTGAAAATAAATCTACTCGTGGATTTGGAATCAACTGTATCAGATATCCAATTAGCATCGTTGTATCCCTCTAGAACAACATGATATCTTGTAAAATATAAATCGTATTTTGAAGTTTCTCTTATATACCTCAAGACTCTTAATATGGTCTTCCAGTGAATATGTCATGGATTGTTTGTACATCTACTAAGCTTATTTACAACTTGAGCGATATCTGGTCGTGTACAATTCGTGAGATATATCATACTTCTAATGATTCTTGAGTACTTTAATTGCACTACGCTCAAACCAGTATTATTTGATAGATGAAGAGTTATGATCACATGAGTTCTAGCCATGTTTAGATCTCTTTTACTATATTTCTCAAGTATTTTCTCAACATAATGATCTTGAGATAATATGTATCCCTCTGATGTTCTAGAAATTTTAATTCCTAGAATCACATCAGCCACTCTTAAATATTTCATGTCAAATTTATTAGTCAAGGTTTTCTTGATAGACTGAATCATCTCATTATACTACCAATTATCAACATATCGTCTACATAGAGATACATAATGACATATTCTTTTTGAGTTGATTTAGCGTACACACACTTATCACACTCATGATTTTAAATCCACTTGACAATATTTCTTTGTCAAATTTCTCTTGTCATTGTTTAGGTGCTTGTTTTAATCCGTATAAGGATTTTACAAGTTTTCACACCATGTGTTCTTGTCCAGGAATATTAAAACCTTCTGGTTATTTCCTGTAAATCTCCTCATCCAATTCACCATTTAAGAATGTCGTCTTTACATCAATTTGATATATTTCAAGACCAAATATGACTGCTATGGCTATAAGCATTCTTATTAAAATGATATGGGTCACTGGTGAATAGGTATCAAAGTAATCAAGACCTTTTTTTTTATCTATAACCTTTTATGACAAGTCTTGTCTTGTACTTATCTATTGATCCATCCAGCTTCATCATATGCTTGAAAATCCATTTGTAGCCCAGCAGCTTATAACCTGGAGGAAGATCAACCAACTCCCAAGTATGATTTTGAAAGATAAAATCAATCTCACTATTGATAGCCTCTTTCCATAAAAGTGCCTCCAAAGAAGACATCACTTCTTTATAACTTTGAGGCTTATTTTGTAACAAATATGTCAGAAAATCAGGTCCAAATGACTTAGACGTTCTTGCTCTCTTGCTACATCTAGGTTCACATCCTTGATCTTTTCAAGTTCATTTGGTTCTTGGTTTACTTGATCACTACTTGTGGTAGTATTAATAGTTCGTTTGAGAGACTTTGTTCTTGTTTTCTTTACAAAGAAATATCTTTTTAAAGAATGTCATATTCTTTAACTCAATTATCATGTTTGCATTAATGTTAGGAATCTCATATTTATATACCAAGAATCGATACGCGCTACTGTTGTGATCATATCTAATGAATATACAGTCAACAACCTTTTGTCATATTTTAACCTTTTTAGGTTTATGTACCATTACTTTGGCGAGACACCCCCACACTTTCAGTATTTGTACGAAGAAGTGTGTGACCTTTTCATAATTCATATAGTGTATTGTCCAATCTTTTATAAGGTAACTTGTTCAGAATATAGTTAGTAGAAAGGAAAGCTTCCTCCCATAAAGTCTGGGTAAACCAGAACTTGTCAACATGACATTCATCATTTCCTTCAACGTTCGATTTTTGCATTCTACAATCTCATTTTGTTGAGGTGAATAATGAGCAGTAGTTTCATGAATAATTTCATAATTGGAACAATATTCACCGAATGATGACACATATTCACCTCCACTACACTCCTAATTTTTTTTTATTTTCTTGCCAAGTTGATTTTCAACTTCGTTCTTATAGTGTATAAAGCTCTCAATAGATTCATACTCCTCAGCAAATACATATAATAGAATCTTGTGACATCATCGTTAAATTTGACAAAGTACTTTTTCCATATTTAGATTGCAATAATATCATATCACACACATCGGTGTGAACAAGTTCCAATGGTTCAAAGTTTCGTACTATGTCCTTTTCGCTTCAATACATGTTTCACATTTATGTTGGTTATCAATTGTAAATCTAGGTATAAGGTCCATGTTAATTAATTTACGCATTATATCATAACTAACATTTCCCAACCTACCATTCAATATATTTTGTGACTCAATAATATAAGCAGAAGATGTAACTCTATTATTATTAGCACTGTGTTGATTGACAGTCACAACATTGAACTTGAAAATGCCCTCAATGAGGTATCTTTTTCCTACATAGACATCGTTCATTGTAAGAACAAACTTATCAGAAATAAATACAAGTTTAAAGCCATTCTTGCTAATAAGTGAACCCGAAACCAAGTTGCTGAGTGTAACCACCAATGTCTCACAACTATCATGAAGAGAACAAAGTAGCTGGAGGGCTTGTACTTTATCTCCCAGCTACATGTCTATTGCATACAGATGATTCACCAGGCTCTGGAACATATTGGTGTGTTCCGCAATTGAAGTTCCACTCTGTAGCTTCCAATTCATCAAACGCCTCATTAACAAAGCTCTATTTCTGAGCAGTCTTGGCTTGGTACATGCATTCCAGTTTCATCCACATTTCGTAAGCATCTATATCCTGTGCTATGTGGTAGAAGATTTTATGACCGATCTACTACCTAATCTGACCTAGAGTTTCATTTTTTTTCGTCTTTTCAACCCCCAAAGTGTAACCAAAGCTACCGATACCAATTGTTGTGATTCTCTGATCACTGAAAAGTTTTTATGAGGAAAATATTATTTTATTACTACTTGAAAGAATTTACATATATTATAAACTTTGTTACAAAAAACTTCACACTTCACTCTCTAAGCTCTTTTGACATGGAGTTTAAACACTTGTTTAGGATGCTTGAACTCTCAAACGAGAGCTCAATTTATATGCAATGAATTGTCTTTTAACTTAACAAAAATTAGTGGAGTGGTTGCCCTTTTTATCCAATAATTGAGTAGTTAGGGGTGATTACACCAAAATTATTAATTGATTAATGGTGATTGTAATAAATTATCATTTAAAAATGTATGTTAGATGCATATCAAAAATCTCGTGCATTCATGATTTCATAAAAACATGTATGAAAGAAAGTCATAGTCACTGGTTCCCTCCGACTACTCCTTCGAACTGCTTTTTGAGGAGGGAAGATTGGCTCTATTGTTAAGGTAAAGCCCTTACTCTCATAGTAACTATAAATTCTCAGCATAAGTGAGATTTTTCCCTATATGACCCCAATTTCAAAATATCTCCAACTTTCTCTCAACCAATTATTATATCTTGAGGTTTTGGGTTCGAATTCAGAGAGTGTATTTTTTGTAAGAGTCTGGGAATAGTCGAAGATTTTACCTGTTCCGCTAAGCCCAAAAGGAGAGGTTTGACAGTGCACTACAAAAATTATACCCTTTAGCGTCGAAATAAATCGAAGCCAAAAACCATATTTTCGACGCAAAATATTATTAGCGCCGAAATAATCAGACGCAAAAAGTGGACACTGAAATGTCGACGAGAATAACTTTTAGCGTCAAATTAAATAATTGCGACGCTAAAGACTGTATTTGGCGTCCAATTTTTATCGACGCTAAATTAAATTTTCTGACGCTATAGGTTATATTTGGCGACGAAATAAGTCGACGCTAAAAGTTTAACTTTTAGCGTCGAAACATTTCGACGCTAGAGTATATTAAAAAAGTAATATCTATATACTTACTGCGGTGATTTTCTTGTAACTATTAGCATCGAAATGTTCGACGCGAAATGAATATTTTGGCGTCGACTGTTTGGACGCTAATAGTTAAAAAATTTTTTTTTTTTATAAATTTATAAATTTACTTTTTTTTAGTATAAAATTATTGATTTAATATTTAATTTAATTGAAAAAAATTCTGATTAATAACAGAATTACGAAATATTATAATAATTATTATATTCAATTTTTTTAGAAAAAAAAAACATTATATTAAAACTATTTGTTCAAAATGTTTATACAAAACCAAATATAAAATTTATTGCTGCTGTGATGGGGGGACGCTCGAGCCCGATGCACCCTGACTGATTGAGGCCTCCAACATCTGACGGAAAACCATCATTTGCTGTTCGGGATGCTCCATTACCTGTTGTAGCTCGTCTTTAGTCTGCTTCAGCTCGTCTCAGGTGGTGGCTAACTCGTCTCGAAGAGAGGCATTTTCCGAATTAACAGTACTGCGTCCAGATGATGTCTGCTTCTTACGAGTGCCAAGGCCAACGTTGTAAGCTGTCTGATTCTTGAAAACCAATTGCGACAACTACTCATCTGGTATCGGGTCGGACACTGTCTCCTGAGTTTGATGTTGGAGTTCCATCATTTTGTTCTGTTTCAAAAAATAAGTTAATATTAGATTTGAGAAAAAAAATTAATATATATAATATATAATTATTTTATTTTAAAAACTGAAACTTACATAGCAGCGTTCGGCTTCTTCATTTATCCATTTGTTTCTCTCATTCTAATGCGTCACACGGAAAAAATCTGGAAATGATTGCACCTCACCTGTGTTACTCTGTTATAAACAGAAAATAAATTCAATATTATTCCACATTAGTAAAATCAATGAACTATTAAATTTTACGTTAGGATATATTTACCTCAGAATGTTCGGCACGATGTTGGATAAATGGCTTCGAACCTCCACGGTGGTTAAAACGCAAGTGACTTCGATTTTCCGCATTTGCGTGACATTTATCCTGCATTTACCAACAATGTAAGTACCGAAAACAAAGACAGTTATAAATTTCCGTTTATTTCAAAATTTACCTCGTGTTTTTTGGTAGACCAAAGCTCACATAAGAATGTCCAGTCTTGCTCATCTATAAAATCAGGCTTGTTTGTTGTGAGCATCTGAAGGTCCATGTTCGTCGAATATTGGTTTCAGGACTTTCCCATGTGGTAGTCAATATATTGTTGGACATTCACTTTGGTCAGATCGAAGTCGAACCACTCCTACATGAATAGCAACCGAGTAAAAATAAGTATAAGATAAAAATGTTAACTAACAAATAATATCGAAAACTTACAAGTAGCGAAGAGAATAGTTGGTTGGTTTTCGTCTCCCACGGTATCTTTCTCCAAGAAACGTAGTTTTGGGGAGCTTCATATCGAGATACAGCTCCTATGGCTGTATTAAACGCTGAATTATGTTGTCCGACTTAACTGTGTCCATCATCTGATATCTCAATCCTGATACGGCCGTGAGTCTTAACGTACTTAGACAACCACAGGCCACGGGTGCGTCCTCGACCTTTCGCTGTACTGGACTCACCTGTGCTAGCAGAGACTCCACCAGGGCCAGTTGTCCTTGCTGATGTAGATGGAGTCGCATTAGCCTGTCTGCGATTGCCCGGTGCCATCTGCAAAAACACAAAAAGTTTCATGTATTTTGAATGTAATAGAACCAAACCAAACACATGCATTTTATAGTATATGTATGAACATTATATTACAAAACCAAACTAAACTAAACTTAACAAAACCAAACACATTCCAAAATTTAATGTTAATCAGAATTTTCTCTGCATTGGCCTTCCTTCTCTCGCTCACCTAAATCTCACTCACATACAAGAATCACAAACAAAAATATACAAAGCTCTCACTCACATAGCCACAAGCAAACAACGCCAAATTCACCACAAGCCATGCAATTCCAAACCCTTAAGCTATTCTAGTCCCTCACGGCACTCACACGCTCTTTCCTTTTGATTACAATCATTCGGCAATAAATAAATAAACTCGTTATTGTATCACAAGAGTCAGCAGCCTCCCCTCTCATTCGAGACACAAAACCACAAACCCTAAGACTGCTCTCTCCTCTCACACTCTCACCTTTCATTTTCATTTGGCTCTGTCTCACTCAACAAACAATCAACAGCCCCTTCCAACCGACCAATTCAAACACACAAACCCCACAAAACTAACCCTCAAGAACACATACTTCACCCAGCAATCAACAGCAGCAATTTGCCAGAACAGCAACATTTGCTGCTGTTCTGCTTCACCAGCCACACCCCTTCATCATCATCATCAAATAAATTTGATCCTGAACTACTACTGATCATCATCATCATCAAATAGTCCTAAAAACAAATCACACAACGAGAAAGAAGAAGTCGATTCTTCATCAAATATTACTTAAACTTAAACTTAAACTTAAACCATCACCTACTCTATCATTCACCATAAAACAAACAAACCTAAACACCTATCTCTGAATCACTTAATAAGCGCACTGTTATCACACACAAATGTCCCTTAACACTCACACACAGAGCCCATAAGCCACGCACACACCTTACAAACAAAAGAAGCCACAAACCTCATGTAGCCCTACACGTAACACAAAAACTAAACCCACAAAACACACGCATATCGACCAACAAAAAGAAAACAAACCAATGCCGACAAACTGACTCACATAATGGACCAAGACCCCACCGATCAAACAAACAAACTCAAGCCACTAGCAGCCCTAAACCCACCAAACAAGAATAATAAAACAGCCTACCAACCAAACAAACAAGGCCCTTGACCTAAAATTAAACCACAAAACCGAGTCCAAAAGCAGCCCTCCACGTGAAAAAAACAGAAACAAAACATCTATGAATTTGTTTAGGTTTCTAATTAAACATGATGCATCGATATAAACTTAAACTTCATTTATATGAGACTTACCTGTAAAGTCTATGAATTTGTTGAAGAAGAGTGGTTGGAGCCGAGAAAGAAGAAGAAGGCAGAGAGATATCTGGTTTTGGACGTCTGAGCCGAGAAAGAATAAGACACTGGTTTTAGGGATTTAATGGACATTTAGTGTCGAAATGATTCGACGCCAAAAGTAAATAATTTTGACGCTAAAAAGTTGGCGGCTTATTAAAAATTTAGGGTTATTTTTCCGGGAAATTTATTTTTTTATTAGCGTCGAAATTAAACAAATCGACGCTAAATGTTAGACATTTAGCGTCAATAAGACTTTTCGACGCTAAATGTATAACATTTAGCGTCGAAATAAATTTATCGACGCTAAATGTCTGTCATTTAGCGTCGATTCTTATTTCGACGTTAAATGTCTAACATTTAGCGTCGAAAAGTCTTATCGACGCTAAATTTCTACCATTAAAAATAATAATAACAATTTTATGATAATTATACTATTAATAATTACGACAATCTTTCAACCATATTTAAATAATAATGAAAAACAATAACCATACTATATAATTTAGAAAATTATTCATCAATCACAAAATACACTAACTTCATTAATCACTGTTATCTACGGTATTTGAGGATTCGTGACTGGAATCGAAGTCATCTTCAGTGTCAAATTCTTCTTCACTTGCTACTTCAACGCTCACTTCAGAATGTTGGGGTTGGTGCTCAGAGCGCCAATTCCCGGTTGTATTTCTGTTAAATACTTCTGTAAAACATTATTATTATGAATAATATATGCAGTTTCTATAATATAATCTATCTTCTATATGGTAAAGACGTAATGACCCAAGAATGATTAGTCATGATACAGTTGCAAAAGCGTCGCAACGGACATTGAGAAGTATCATGACGTTGTCATTCTCAGACAGTTCCCGGTCAAGGTTTACACTACTTGGTCAGTATAGTAAACCGTTGAGACTGGTACATATCGTATACTGGAATATATGATTCCAATGGTTTCTCAATGAACCATTAGTCTTGGAGACTAGTATAGACGTGTAGGTGTTTATTGCGGATAAACACGAACGACTCACTGAAGATTCTTAATGGATGGTACACCACGTCAATAAGAATCTTCTTGGGTTGAGTAGCACTTGTGATTCTTAGACTTGAGATGCCATTGTGGGCACATGAGACATCTTCTACACTTAGACGGCAGTCACGTCACCGATCTATTTAGATCAGACCTCCGCCTGTTCGTTGGGTGTAGACAGATCCTCAGGGTGTCCTATGTGTATCAAGATAGGATCCGTCAGTTCTGTGTATCAGAGCATAGGTAGTCCATATGATTAGCAATCAGATAAAACACTGTGGTAAAGTTTAGAAGCTAGTTCTAAACATTTTTTTGAGATTGGTAATAGAATAGTCGACAGGATAATCCCGATAGAGATTTGACGTTTAAATCTATATCTCTGGGATTTATCCGGATACCTGTGACGGAGGAATTATACATTTGCCATGACCTCGACCTGTATGGTTCAGTGAGATTATTCGTGATCGTCATAATCTACGGGTGGACTCATTTTGACTTATATCCTAAATGAATATATGTTTTTTAATATTTAATGTAAATATTATACATATATTTAATATATTTGTATTTGATTAATTAATTGATTATTTAATTGTTAAATGATTAAATTAATTAAAATATAAATATCTTACATTAGGATATTTAAAGTAAATGATGTTAGTTGCTTTTGTTGACTTAAATAAATATCTAATAAAGTTGTTATTAAGATATTTATGCAAGTTGACCAAATTAGCTTGAAATGAAAATGAAATTACATGTCTTATATTTTGTAAATGTGAAATTCGGCCAAGGCCTTATTGTTACATGTATATATTGATTTTCATTTCACTTGACACTTAACCTAATACACTTTACTAAAACATAAAACTCCATTGAAGAAAGAAAAAGGAAGCTTGAGAAAAGAAAGACAAAAATCAAAAAGTTTGGATTTTTAGTAAGTTTCTTGAACTTGCTATTAGTAAGGAATTTGTTCCTTAGGTTCTAGGCTTTAATATATGATATTCTTAGGATGTTTCTTTCTTTGTTCCTTGTGGTTTTTTGTTGATGGAAGTTTTGGTGAAGTGTGAAGCATGTGTAATGAAGGAAGTGTATAACTATTGTAGTAATAAAACTTTCTTTTAAGGTTTTGGAAAACCATGTTGCTAATCTAGAGTTATTGACCCACTCTTAAATGACCTAGATTTGATCTTGAGTTGTTTCATTGTGTTGAGACTTGGATTGGATGGAAGAATGATGATTAAAATAATTAATTTAAACTATTTGGTCTAATTTGTCCAATTTGAGGAAATTGAAAAATTAGGGTTCATGACCAATTCCAAATTGGGAGTTTTCATATATGTTGTGTATTTGTGTGTGTATATGATGCATATAAAGTTTCATGTTCATTGGATTACATCTTGATGTGTTTTGAAGCATGAAATGACAAAGTGCACCAAATTGGACATTAGTGAGGCTCTCGGCCAAATAAGAATTTTTGGGGATTTTGTTGCTTTTGGTGTTTTGATGTTTTGAACATCATAAGTTCATCTTGGAAATGATTTAGAATCATTCAAAATTGATTAGATCAATTTCAGACTAAAATGGACAAAAATACAAAGTAAGGGTATTTCGGTAAATTCACTTAAATATGATTTATTGAATTTATTTTCATAATTTGATTATTGGAATGTTAATTAAATATGTTTATTTAATTAATCCGAGAAAATGTTTTGAAATCGGAAAATACGATTTTTCACCGCTTCCGCTGCGTTACCGGATTCACCCCCTAAAAACCCCTACAATCTTCAGTGTCAAATTCTTCTTCACTTGCTACTTCAACTCTCACTTCAGAATGAGGAATTATCTCAACGTCTGTGTTATCTCGTGTTAATGTGATATTTTCAGGAACGGTGAAAGTTGGTCCATAAAATATCTGTTCAGGAACTTCGAAGTTGCCGGAGACTTCTTATGTTTCATCTGATATGTCAACTTATCTTTCTCCTGCGTGTCCCAAATGCCCTTATGTTGTAACTTTTTTACCACCATCCATCCAGTTCCTAA
>SKCR01011067.1:0-21969 GCA_019454045.1 Zanthoxylum bungeanum | reverse complement strand
TGGTTTTATTCCTTTTGGAAACGTGTATAACTCTTACAACATGTGGCTTGTGGTAATTATACATTATAAATTACTACTGTGGAAGTGTATGAAATATCTTTTCATGTTACTTTCCTTACTTATACCGGTCCAAGTTCCCTCGGTATAGATATTGATATTTACTTGAGGCCGTTGATTGAAGAGTTATATACATTGTGGAATATCGGTGTAACTACCTATTGTTGGGGTTGGTGCTCAGAGTGCCAATCAACATCGTATTTATGTCTGATTCATTAATACGATCAATTCGTTTTTCCATAATATTACTTATTTATGGTTGCACCTCTTGTTTTTATATACGTATTCGATCTGATTACGATTAGATTGAAACTAAATGTCATTTAGTGATATATATATATATATATATATATATATATATTAGACAAAGGCCCGATAATATATAATACAGTACACAATTACAAAGGTAGTTTGTAATTGACATTGGGAAGTGTCACTGCTAAATGTATATTATCAAATATAGTTCATGGTCAAGATTTACTAACACGGGTCGGTTAGTCAAATCCGTTGAGACCAGTACATTTCATATATCGAGACTTGGTCTGATGGTTTATCCCAATGAACCATGAGTCTGGGGAGACTCGTATAGATGTGTAGGTGTTTATAGTGGATAAACAATGAACGATTCACTGAAGATTCTTAATATATGGTACACCAACGTCAATAAGAATCTTCTCAGGTTGAGTAGCATAGTAGTCCTTCGACTTGAGACACCACTGTGGATTTATGAGACATCCTCCACACTTAGATGACAGTCACGTCACCGATCTATTTAGATCAGACCTCCGCCTGTTCGTTGAGTGTGGACCGATCCTCAGGATATCCTGTGTGTGTCAAGATAGGATCCGTCAGTTCTGTGTACAGAGCATATGTAGTCAATATGTGATTAGCAATCAGTTAAATCTATGGCCATAGTATACTTCGAAAGTGAGTTCCGAATGTTATTTATAGATTGCTAATAGAATCGTCGATTGGATAATACATATAGAGATTTGACGTTTACATCTATATCTCTAGGATTATCCGGATACCTGTGACGGAGGGATTATACGTATACAATGACCTCGACCTGTATGATTCAGCGAGTTTATCAGTGGTCGTCATAATTTATCGTAGAACAAAGAGATATTTTGCATTCAATATAAAACTGTGGTATTACAATTACATTAGTCCATGATGATTGTAATATTGATTTTTATAGTATCCTGTATAGAGTTTCTGAGTTAATTTAAAGGCCTAATCGTCATATTATCTTGTTCGCATGCAACTAGTTTGACATTGATCATAGAAATAGGAGAATTCAGTTACATCACCATCTAACATCGATCAACATTCAATGTGCTTAGTACAAAGATAATCCAAACATTTTCTATCATCAAACACGTTCTATCATATATCTGGATGACCCTAAATTGAGAATGGATGGAAAATCATGGAAAAATTAAACCATATGGGTATTTGCGACGTTCAAGAGAAAAAATACCACTTATGATCACTTCGAAGAAGATATTGAACACGACGATGATGTGCAAATATTTCAGTTGCCAAAAGTTATACAAAATGATATTGTCACTATATAGCTTACCCAAGATGACATTGATGCTATTGAGGTCATCCAAAATGAGGATGAAGACTAAGAAAAATAGGACAACCGAGAAATAGATGTAGTCGAATATTAGTTTGCTTCAGACGATGAAACCGAGCAGACATTTAATAGTGATTAACAAATTTGTACATTTTATTAAAATTTAATAATAAAAAATTACAATTTTGTAATATGTCTTATTTAAAAAAATAAAATAAATATATATTATTTACTGTCGCCATGGACATGAGACGCTAAATCTCAATCATAAAATTTTAGCTTTACCAACTGGCAACACAAAATATTCAAAGGTAATGAGCGACCAATATGCATACATTTGCCTGCCCCTCTAGCTTGATGTTCTGTGAGTTATCTCGAGTCTTATGAGTGTTTCGATGTATTTTGGGTTCGTATTACAGGTAAAAATAATATCGGGACTCAACGAAATCGACGATGAATGAAAACGAAAACGAAAAAATACAAAGTAAATCAGGAAAAATTTTGATTCATAACGCGCATCATGACATTTGATCGTTCATCGAGATGCGTGCTAGTTATAAAATGAGGCAGAGAGCATTGTTGCTGGAGCGCCACGACGCCAACCATAACATGTTGCGATGTGACAATGAAGAACTTGGGCGTTGCGATGCCAATCCACGCTCGTCGCGACAGAAAGTGTGTAATTAGAATCGTCCTTAACAAGGAAAAATCCTAAGACTTTCTATATAAGTGAAAACTCATCCCAAAACAATGGGAGAGTCTCATAACCAAATTTTTCAGCCTCCAAAATTATTGTTGAGAGAAAAAAACATATCAAGCAAGCACAAGCACATAAATCAACAGTAGGAAGTGAATGACTGACGATCTCGATAAAGTTTCTTTTTCCCTTTACTTCTTTGATGTCGATCTCGCCAGAGTTTCTTCTTCCCTTTACTTCTTTGATGTTTTGTTTATCATTGATTATTTATTTAGAGTTTTTGAGCATGTGTAGTAACTAAACCTCTAATCTGGGGTTGTAATGAAACCCAATATTTTGAGTTTATAAATTGATTTTCCTATTATTCTGTTTAATGTTTTGGCTTGTTTATTAAATCTTGTTCTTAATTCTTCTTGTTGATTGATCACCAATAAGATTGATGTGGTAAATTTAATTAAACTTGAAAAATGTTTTTTAGGTTTAGCCTTAGATTCAATAGCACACGATCTCATCTTAGGGATTTCCCTACATGATAGAAATATATCTATTTGGTCGGTATAACCATAATTGAAACTTGATCTTAATGAATTTGGGATTAATTAATTGACATAGAAATATAGTTTATTAGTTTATTATGAATATTTGCACATGACCATTGAAAAATCTTTGTGGATATCTTATTTTTCCAAGTTAATAAGTCAATTTATCACACAAATATAGGAAAATCAATTCATCTTTAGAATAATATTGGGTGGATTCACAATCCTGAATGTTTTCTTCTCATTGAGTGCCTTTGAAAGTTACTATAATTCTATTTATTTTCTTTAGCTGTAATTTAAATTCAATTCAAAAAAATCACAATTAATTTCAATTGGATACTTGTAGGTAATTAGTCTTAATGATTAGTAACGTAGGTAATAAGTCCTCGTGGGATCGACAACTTTTATACTACTTGAGCGATACGTGCGCTTCTGTAAAGTGTGAAAATTATGATAAAGTTTTTAGCGCTCCAAGGACTTATTTTATCTTTCATTATCAATTTTGAGATTTGGTATTTTACTTGTTATCCAAGTGTTTTTCTTTTTGTCTAAATTTTGTTTTAGTTTTTTTGTCAGCTACATGAGAAGAAGCCGAAGCTCTGAACTCCTTCCACTTGACCCAAAAATCAAAAGAACCCTCCAACATTTGAGAAGGTACATGCGAGAAGACCAAGAGGCACAGCTCAACATGAAAAATCAGAAACTGGAAAAATCAGGAACTGGAACCCTTGGAAGAAGCACCACTAATTCCTATTCGGGATAGGATAATTCCTATGGTTGACGGTTTTATCACATGCATTGTTATGCCACCCCTGCCCGCAAACACATGTGATATTAGCAAATGCATTCAGATCATTCAACAGTCGATACAGTTTGGGGTGGTGCACTTGAAGATCCAAACACGCACATCAGCAAGTTCCTGGAAGTGTGCAACACATTTAATTACAACTGAGGGGCAGATGAAGTAATGCGGTTGCGAGCTTTTCCATACTCCTTAAGAGATAGAGTTTAGGGATGACTCAATTCACTACCAATAGGGTCCATCACGACTTGGTAAGACCTAGCGATAAATTTCCTCGTAAAATACTTTCCCTCAACTAGGACTGTAAAATTAAGAAACGACATCATATCCTTTGTGCAGTATGACTCTGAAACTTTTTACGAGGCATGTGAAAGGTACAAGGAGCTACTACGGAAGTGCCTCTGTCACGAATTACCAAATGGTTACAGGTACAGACTTTTTACAATGGGCTGAGTAGGATGATGAAATTCACAGTGGATGCAACCGTGACAGGTGCACTAATGGGAAAAGGGGAACACCAAGCACAAGATCTATTAGAAAATTTGCTAATAATAATTCATTGTGTTCAACATAGAGGAATATGCCCCAACGAGTAGCAAACATCCATGAGATCAGGCTCAATACTAGTGTGAATGCCAAGCTCGACCAAATCTGTAAATTCCTAGAGGTCCTGAGTATGCAGCCATAAACAAAGTTGGTGTCACAAGTGCAGGATATATGAGAGGAAAAAATGGGGAGCCACACACTCAATATAGCGAGTCAGTAACTATGTTAACAACTTCAATAGACCATGCCACAACCTCTATTCAAATAGCTACAATCCTAGGTGGAAAGATCACATGATAAATCACATGGTCCGTAGCAGAACAGAGAGGGCATTCAAGAAGCAAGCCACATATGGAAGTGCTACTGATGCAAGTGATAAATCACAATAAACTTCTCACTAAGCAGAGCGTTGAAAATGCCAAGAACAATGTTAGATTAGAAGCATTAGTCCATAACCAGGATACATCTTTAAAGACTCTAGAGAGTCAAATGCGACAATTGGAAAGTGGGCAGAACTACAGACCAATGGTTACCCTCCCGAGTGATACAGAACCTAATCCAATAGGCCATAATAGTGAATCTTGCAAGGCTATCACACTGAAGAGCACAAGTGTCATTGACAAAGACATTGGGGTACAACAGCCTAAAGAGAATGAGGCACGACCTACAAAAAAAAAAAAAGATTAAGGAAATACCAAATAGGAAAACCCTATAAATTATCCACCCCCACCATTCCCTCAGAGTTTGCAGCAACACAAGCTAGATAAGCAGTTTTCAAGGTTCTTAGAAATCCTCAAGAAATTACATATCAACATTCCTTTCGCCGAGGCATTAGAGCAAATGCCCAACTATGTGAAATTTTTGAAAGCCATTCTATCAAAGAAAATGAAGTTGGGCGAGTTTGAAACTGTAGCAATCAAAGAGGAACGTAGTGCCATCTTATATAAAAACCTGCCACCCAAGTTGAAGGATCCTGATAGTTTTACCACTAGGCATGGCAAGCAGACCCGGACCCAGTCTGGATACGCATGGACCTGGACGATCCGGGTCTGGGTAGACCCGGGTCCGGGATTAAAAAATCTGGACCCGAGTCTTAAAACTTCAGACTCGAGCGAATCCGGACCCTGGATCGCTCGGGTCCGGCCCGAAAAAAATGATAAAAAATAAATATAATAAATTAAATATAACGAAAAATATAAAATAATATGCATATATATATAATATAATATAATATAATTAAAAAATATAAAATAATTGAAATAAAACTAATAAAATTGACAAAATCCAAATATAAATATAAAATAATACAATTAAAAATTAAAAAAATATTCCGGGTATCTGGATCCGGACCGAGTATACCCGGGTCCAGAACCGGACCCGGGCTAACAAAAATGCTCCTGGATCCGAGTCCGGATCTGGATTTTGCCAATACTATTTACCACACCATGTACCATTGGCAACCATAGTTTGATAAGGCTCTAAGTGATTTGGGAGCGAGCATCAACCTCATGTCATTATCTATTTATGAGAAACTGGGTTTAAGAGAGGCGAGACCAACCACTGTTATGCTGCAGCTAGCAGATAGATCCCTCATATACCCTCGCGGAAAAATAGAGGATTTGTTGCTTCAGAGGTATTTATGGTCAAAGTGGGGTTCGAGTTCAGGCTTATGGAGTTCACACAGGTGCATATGCACAGAGTAGAGCTGCTTCAGGTAGTCAAACTAGCAAACCTATAGCCCAAGCTAGGGTATTCGCTATGACGCAGCATGAAGCTTCAACAGTGCCATAGGTTATCACTCGTATGTTGGCTATCTCTGGTCGAAATGCTCGAATACTTATTGATCATGGTGCTACACATTTATTTTTTTAA
The DNA here is from genome assembly GCA_019454045.1 of Zanthoxylum bungeanum. NCBI lineage: Eukaryota > Viridiplantae > Streptophyta > Magnoliopsida > Sapindales > Rutaceae > Zanthoxylum > Zanthoxylum bungeanum. The sequence continues at coordinate 15,871 of SKCR01011067.1, read as the reverse complement.
ATTCATTTGCATTGCATGCCGATATGGAAGGAAGTGAGCTAGATTGTAAGTTAGTTGTTGCTACTCTCATGTCGGATATTATGTTATTGCCAAGTAGGATTATAAAGGATGTGTAATTCATGTTGGTGAGCATGAGTTGTTAACAGATTTGATTTGCATGGAGATATGTGATTTCGATGTCATGTTGGGCATGAATGGGTTATCCTATCATCGTGTTACGGTGAATTGCCATGAAAAAGTTGTGGAGTTTGAAGGTCCAGATGGGCAAAAAAATTTAGAGATGAGAGACGACTTGTTCCCTCATGTGTGATCTTTGCAATTCGAGCTAGTAAGATGTTGAAAAACGTTTGTGATGCCAATCTAGCTCACATGGTAGATACTAGTATGGGTTCATAGGAGTTGCATAGGATTCTTATTGTGGGAGAATTTGTTGATGTATTTTCAGATAAACTACATCGTTTACCACCGAACAGGGAAGTTGAATTCAGTATCAACGTAATTCATGGTATATCCCCCATATATTTAGCTCTTTTCAGGATGGCTTATGTAGAATTGAAAGAGTTGAAGGTGCAATTACACAAACTACTAGATATAGGCTTCATAAAGCCTAGTTATTCACCATGGGATGCACCGGTGTTATTCATGAAGAAGAAATATGGCTCTTTGAGATTCTGTATCGATTATCGGAAATTGAATTGGGTTACCATTTGCAACAAGTATCCTTTTCCTCGGATTGATGATCTCTTTGATCAATTGCGGTGAGCCAAGGTATTTTCCATGATAGACTTGAGATCCGGGTACCATCAACTAAAAGTGAGAGAAGTTGATATATCTAAGATGGCTTTTAGATCCTTGTATGGACATTATGAGTTCATAGTAATGCCATTCGGGTTAACTAATGTACCAGCCATTTTTATGGACTTGATGAACCACGAATTCAATATTACGTGGATAAGTTTGTCATTGTGATTATCGATGACATCTAATGTATTCTAATAGCGAAGATGAGCACAAATAGCATCTAAGAATGATTTTACAAACCTTGAGGGAGAAGAAGTTGTATGTCAAGTTTAGCAAGTGTGAGTTTTGGCTTGACAGAATTGTATTTTTGGGCCACGTCATTTCAGCATATGGTGTTTTTATAGATTCTAATAAGATAGAAGTAGTGGTTAATTGGGAACCTCATACCAATTCAATCTAAATACAAAGTTTATTGGGATTAGCGGGCTTTTATTGACGCTTTTTTTAGGGAAACTCTGTCAGTTTCAAGTCTCTGTGTCACCCTTACTCTACCTTGAAGGGGTTATTTAGGGGGTGAGTCCGGTAACGCAGCGGAAGCGGTGAAAATCCGATTTTCAGATTTCAAAGTGGATCCCGTGAATATATTTCGGCTCACAGCAGAGGCACGGTCTCGCCTACGTATATTCATCAGGTAGACAACTCATTTGTCAATCATTCACTAATGACTCCTAAGTACCCGGTCCTGGCCGTTTCTCGTTGTCGCTGCGAAGGCAGGCCCACAAGGAGACGTACCAAGGTTAAACTCGCCATGATAAACTCAAGTTACTAACGTTACACTACAGACTTCTAGACTAGTGCACGTTCAGAATTCCGCTTTCGCTTGAATTTATCTAGTATCTGATATACATCCGGTATAAATAAATCTTTATCGGCTACACCCTCACAGCAGAGGCACGGTCTCGGATGTAGTCACAAAGAAGTATTCATAAACCGTATTGACAAGACGGACCATATAACATGCATCAAATACATAATTACAATAAACCTTATTATTAGGGATTTTCCGCTAAGTGTCATACACCCTAAATCTAATCAAATTAGTTCCTATAAGCATGCATAAAGTCAAGAAAACATGATTAAACATTGATTCAATGAAGGCTAATCGTATTAGGTGGCCTAGAATCAGACTTGCTCTGATACCATTTTGAAGGGGTTATTTAGGGGGTGAGTCCGGTAACGCAGCGGAAGCGGTGAAAATCCGATTTTCAGATTTCAAAACTTTTTCTCGGGAAATTAAATAAACATATTTATTTAATATTCCAATAATCAAATTATGAAATAAAATTTCAAATGAATCATATTCAAGTGAAATTACCAATTACCCTTATTGGTATTTGTCCATTTTAGTCCGAAATTGATCAATCAATTTTGAATGATTCTAAATCATTTCTAAGATGAACTTAGCATGTTCAAAACATCAAAACACCAAAAGCCACAAAATCCCCAAAAACCCTCACAATGCCGTGAGCCACATTTGGTGGCATTATTGACCATTTGGTCATTTCATGCTTCAAAATCATCTTAATGAAATCCAATCAACATGAAACTTTGCATGCATCTTATACACACATAAATACACAACATATATGAAAACCCCCAATTTTGGAATTAGTTAGAAACCCTAATTTTTCAATTTCCCAAAATTGGACAATTAGGCTAATTACATTAAATCAAATGTTTCAATCATCAATCTTTCATCTAATTCAAGTCTCAACACAATGAAACAACTCAAGATCAAATCTAGGTCATTTAAGAGTGGGTCAACAACTCTAGAATAACAACATGGTTTCATAACCTTAAAAGAATACATATAACTACAATGTTACATCCTTTCTTCACCATACATGCTCAACACTTCATTCAAACTTCCATCAACAAAAACAAAAAGAAATAAAGAAAGATTAATCTAAGAACAACATATGTTGAAGCCTAGAACCTAAGGAACATATTCCTCTCTAATAGTAAGTTGAAAAACTTACTAAATTCCAAGCTTTTTCCTTGATAAGTCTTTCTTCTCTCAAGCTTTCAAAGTTTCTTCAATGGAGTTTGTGTGTATAAAGTGTATTAGGTTAAATGTCAAATGAAATGAAAAAATAATTTATACTTGTTAATTTTGGCCTTTGGCCGAAATTCACACTAACAAATATAAATTTGTAATTTCATTTTTCATTTCAAATGAATTTAGTTAACTTTATTAAATATCTCAAAATAACTTTATTAGATATTAACTAAAGTCAACAAAGGCAACTTTCATCATTAACTTTTAAAATCCTAACATAAAATATTTATATTTTAATTAATTTAATCATTTAACAATTAAATAATAATTAATTAATCAAATACAAATATATTTAATATATGTATAATATTTACATTAATATTAAAAACATATATTCATTTAGGATAAAAGTCAAATAACTCATTTTGACTATTAATTAATGTGTATTTAAATTAATCAGTATTAAATGTAAATACACAATAATTACTAAATGACTATCGGGTCCCTTTAGCATGTAACTTCGTTTAACCATTAAACGACTTTATAAATAATCAATATTATTTATTAATGTTGCTCTAGTGCTCTACGAGTATGTTTCATTATTGAGACTCTCTAGGTTCAGGTATATCCGTCACGAAATCAAATTCATGTCCATAATCTATCCACCCGTAGATTATGACGATCACGGATAATCCTCGCTGAACCATACAGGTCGAGGTCAGGGCAATGTATAATTCTCCGTCACAGGTATCCGGATATAATCCCAGAGATATAGATGTAAACGTCAAATCTCTATCGGGACTATCCAATCGACTATTCTATTAGCAATCTCAAAAAGAATGTTTAGAACTAGCTTCTAAACTTACCACGGGCCCATGGTTTTATCTGATTGCTAATCATATGGACTACCTATGCTCTGGTACACAGAACTGACGGATCCTATCTTGATACACATAGGACACCCTGAGGATCTATCTACACCCAACGAACAGGCGGAGGTCTGATCTAAATAGATCGGTGACGTGACTGCCGTCTAAGTGTAGAAGATGTCTCATGTGCCCACAATGGCATCTCAAGTCTAAGAATCACAAGTGCTACTCAACCAAGAAGATTCTTATTGACGCTGGTGTACCATCCATTAAGAATCTTCGGTGAGTCGTTCAGTGTTTATCCGCTATAAACACCTACACGTCTATACTAGTCTCAAGACTAATGGTTCATTGAGAAACCATTGGAATCATATATTCCAGTATACGACATGTACCGGTCTCAACGGGTTTACTATACTGACCAAGTAGTGTAAACATTGACCAGGAACTGTCTGAGAATGACAACGTCATGATATAACTCAATGTCCGTTGCGACGCTTTTGCAACTGTACCATGACTAATCATTCTAAGGTCATTACGTCTTTACCATATAAAAGAATAGATTATATTATAGAAACTGCATATATTATTACTAATAATAATGTTTTACAGAAGTATTTAACAAAATACAACCGGGAATTGGCGCTCTGAGCACCAACCCCTACAAATCTCCCACTTGCTCTAGTGCCAATATCGATTGTATCTAATACCCATCGACTCCACGTGTTTATCAAACAGCTTCGGAGGTATGGCCTTCGTCAGCGGGTCTGCTACGTTGTCTTCACTCGGTACCTTGCACACGACAATGTCCCCTCGCGACACAATCTCTCGAATGATGTGGTACTTGCGTTCCACATGCTTCGACTTCTGATGCGCCCTCGGTTCCTTTGCTTGCGCAATGGCTCCAGTATTATCACAGTATAACGGAATCGCATTCTCGATACTTGGGACAACTCCCAATTCTGTGATAAAGTTCTTTATCCACACAACCTCTTTTGCGGCTTCAGAAGCTGCAATATATTCCGCCTCAGGGTGGAATCAGCTGTCGATCCCTGTTTGGAACTCTTCCAACAAAATGCACCTCCGTTAAGGGTAAAGACAAATCCAGATGTAGACTTTCTATCATCGGGATCCGATTGGAAATCGGAAGCTGTGTATACCCATTAACCTGCAGTTCGTTTCCTCCATATATTATTAACTTATCCTTAGTACCTTTAAGATACTTTAGGATATGTTTAATGGCCATCCAATGGTCATTACCTGGATTGGACTGATATCGACTAGTTACGCTAACAGCGAAACTGATATCAGGCCTCGTACATAACATGGCATACATTATGCTACCCAAACACGAAGCATAAGGTTGGTTAGACATTCTAACCTTCTCATCTTCTGTTTGTGGACACATCTTCTTAGAAAGATGAATCCCATGTCTGAACGTATGTTTGCTGTCTTACAGTTACCAAAACTATACCGTTCCAAGATCTTATCTATGTACGTTGATTGGGATAAACCCAATCAGCCTCCTTTGTCTATCTCGATAGAGTTTTATCCCTAAAACATAGGAAGCTTCTCCAAGTCCTTCATGGAGAAATTCTTACAGAGATACGCTTTGACACTTTGTAACATTCCTAAATCATTCCCAATGATTAGGATGTCATCAACATACAGGACTAAAAATACGACCATGCTCCCACTGGCCTTCTGATACACACAGGATTCTTCCGAATTCTTGAGAAAACCAGACGATCTAATAATCTCATCGAATCGAAGATTCCAACTTCGTGAAGCTTGTTTAAGTCCATAAATGGACTTCTTAAGCTTACACTACCATACCCGAGGTTTCGCTGGATGTGAAACCTTCCGGCTGTTCCATATAGATTTCTTCATCAAGAAATCCATTTAGAAAAGCCGTTTTGACATCCATTTGCCAAATCTCGTAGTCATGATACGCAGCTATAGAAAGCAAAATCCGGATAGACTTAAGCATTGCTACCGGCGAAAAAGTTTCATCGTAGTCGACGCCAGGTCGCTGCGTGTAACCTTTTGCTACCAATCGGGCCTTGTAAGTTTCAACCTTACCGTCAGGCTCGCGCTTCCTTTTGTAAACCCATTTACAACCGATAGGAACAATTACTTCGGGAAGCGGAATCAAGTCCCAAACTTGATTTTCATGCATTGAGTCTATCTCGGATTTCATGGCACTCTGCCATTTCACGGAGAGTCGATGTCCAACATCGATTCTCTATAGGTGAAAGGATCTGTCTCTTCAACTAAGAGAACATCCAGACTCTTTTCTTGTATCAAATACAAGCGTTCAGGAGGTCTAGATACCCTTTCCGACCTACGGAGTGTGTGTGTTGAAGGTCCTTCATCTACTTGAACTTCAGGTTCCTCCGTTGGTTCGTTGTTTTCAGGTTGGACTTCATCAAGCTCACCTGTCTATGATCACCACCTTCTGACAAAAATTCTACTTAGAAATTTTGCGAAGCGAGCTACGAACACATTTCGATGCTCGGTATCATAGAACAGATATCCCCTCGTGTTCGAGGGATATCCAACAAACCTAAACTTTTGCCCTCGAGGCGAAAGCTTACTTTGCTGAGTTACCCTGACATAGGCAGGACAACCCCAAACCTTAATATAATTAAGATTCGGTCTCCTACCGTACCATATCTGATACGGTGTCGTAGGAACAGCCTTTGAAGGAATCTTATTTAAAAGATGTGCGGCTGTTAAGAGACAGTAGCCCCATAAGTAATAGGGCAAATCTGTGAAACTCAACATCGATCGGACCATATCCAATAAAGTCTGATTTCTCCTTTCAGATACACCATTGTGCTGTGGTGTACCTGGAGGAGTATATTGAGCGAGAATCCCATTCTCCTTCATATAATCCATGAACTCACCACTCATATATTCACCGCCTCGATCTGATCGAAGGCATTTAATATATTTGCCAGTTTGTTTTTCTACTTCATTTCGGAACTCTTTGAACTTTTCAAAGGTTTCCGATTTATGTCGCATCAAATACACATAACCGTACCGTGATAAATCATCGGTAAAGGTAACGAAGTACGAATAACCACTGTGAGCAGTTTGACTTAGTGGACCACATACATCAGAATGTACGAGTTCCAGTAAGTTAGTGGCACGGTGTCCAACACCAGAAAATGGGGCTTTGGTCATCTTACCCTGAATACGAATAACCACTATGTTTTGCTAGAAGCCAACCATGTCTTGTAAATCGTTAAGAACGTGGTACCAGGTATGCACGTGTTCAGATAGTTCGATAACCGTATTTACTGCCAACATATCCCGGGATCTCTTGGTCGCCTCCTAAAGATTCACCGATGACATTTGACTCGAACAGAATTAATCTGGGATTAATTAACAGAGAAAGAATTAATATGGGATTAATTACGACGAGAATTTATCTGGGATTAAATTCGTCGAGAAAAGAGAACGCGATTAATTTGGAATTAATCGGCAAAATAAATTTAATAGTTAAATTTGATTTTACTATTTAATTTATTTAATTGGGCTAAAATAATATATTAGATATATTAATTGAAATTGGATTTCAATGCGTAATTAAAATTGGATTTTAATTCGTGCGAACGAATTAATTTGGAATTAATTCGTAAGCGACTTTCGTAATAATTTTGCGAGGCATTATTATTTAATTAAATTGGATTTAATTACTTCGCGACGGAAAATTCGTTTAATCGAATTAAACGAAACCAAGCCCGAAATATGTTGAGCAAGCCTACTTGAATTTAGTATTTAAAGTGGGGCCCACCAACTTACATCAACATGTCACTTGAGTGATGGAAGTGGTTGGAAGCTTTTAAAGGTTTCTTGTCAAACACACTTTAGCTTTTTTGGAAAAAGTATATACAACTTTTTGGATTTGTTTTTTGGTAATTGATTTTAGAAATCAAAATGCAAAAACACTATTCATCTCATTCTCTCTTCCATTTGGGCGTGAACTTGGTTCATCGGTGATAGGGAGACTAATCCGAGAGTTTGGAACTCAATCTCAAGCTCCGTAGCTTCCAACACATCCAACAAAGAAGAAAATGTTTTGAACTCTATCTGATCAATGTGAGTATTCCGCAACTCCCTTTGATTAATTCACACACGAATCACTATTAGACGATCTTGGTATGTTCTAGGAACACTTACATATTATTGTAGTAATTTATTTACCCATTATGTATTTTTCTAGTAAATCCCAAAAAATGAGTCATATGGCAGTAAAGCATTGTTCGAATGATGAGATTTTTTGCTATGAATTCTTAGAAATGATAAGTGTTCACTTCACTTTTATCTGATGTCTTGAGCAAGTGATCTAGGTTAGACTCGTATGCACTTAAAAGTAGGTTTTTAGCAGTAAGAACTAAGGTAGTTGGCAAAGTGATAGTTGAGAAAATTATTTGACTTTGAACGACCGTTTGTTTAGATATGTGTCTTTATTTGTAATTATTTATGATTTATGGTATGGCTAAAAAAATAAATAATAAATAAATAAACAAAATAATAATAAAAAAAGATGAATGAAAAGAGCTAAAAAGAAAAATATTTTGAAAACAAAGAAATACACCACCTATAACCATTAGGCGTGAAGCTACCAATGGGTGAGTGTTAGGACCACCATGAGGAGAAATTATACCTTAAAGGATAGGTCAGTCAAAAGAAAAAAAAAGTCATACCATATCGAGCTTAACAAGCAAATATAAAACACTTTTGAGATATCTAGGTTGGTTTTACCCATCGGATCTTAATTTTTGAGACAAAATCACTGAGTTGGCTTTCTTAGGATTCGAGCTATGACCAAACCTACACACACTGTGAGTCTAACTTAGATAATTTATTCAAGAATTTGGATTTGAGTTGTGTTGGATACTTTGAAGGTTCTTTGGTTTCATTCTTGAGCACTCTTTGAGGATAATGTTATGTATAACTGCTAGGACTGTTTTATTTTTGTGTGAATGCATGTACGTGTTAAATGACGTTTGTAGGTGTCATCGTTGTAACTTGTAAGCCCTCATGAGACTATAACTCATCCACTAAGGCTGTCTAGGGGTTTAAAAATTTATTGCATACATTAAATGCAATCGTGATCTCTTCGAAAGTGGCTTAAGTTAATTATTTTACTTTAGTGATTTTTATTTGTTTTTACTCGAGAACTAGCAAAATGTTAAGTTTGTGGGTGTGATGAGTGACCAATATGCATTCATTTGCTCGTCCCTCTAGCTTGATGTTCTGTGAGTTATCTCAAGGTTTTTGAATGCTTTGATGTGTTTTGGGTTTGTTTTACAGGTAAAAATAATATCGAGAGTCAACGGAATCGACGAAGGATGAAAATGATAAAATACGGAGTAAATCAGGCCATATCCAGAGTCATAGCGTGTGTCCCGACGCTAGATCGTATGTTGAGACACGCGCTAGTTATAAAATAAGGTAGAGAGCATTGCTGCTAGCCCGACGCGATGACGGCCATGGCGTGTCGCAACGCGCCGATGAAGAACTTGGGCGTTGCGATGCCAATCCACGCGTGTTGCGACTTAGAATCGTCTTTAACAAGGAAACACCCCTAAGACTTCCTATATAGGCTACAACTTATCCCAAAACGATGGGAGAGTCTCATACTTAATTTTACAGCTTCCAAAGTATTTTTTGAAAGAAAACAAAGCATATCAAGCAAGGACAAGGATATAACTCAACAGCAAGAAGCGAATGACTGACGATCTCGACAGAGTTTCTTCTTCTCTTTACTTCTTTGATGTTTTGTTTATCATTGATTATTTATTTAGAGTTTTTGGCATATGTAGTAATTAAACCTCTAATCTGGGGTTGTGATGAAACTCAATATTTTGAGTTTATAAATTGATTTTCCTAATATTTTGTGTGATGTTTTGGCTTGTTTATTGAATCTTGTTCTTAATGCTTCTTGTTACTTGATCACCAATAAGATTGATGTGGTAAACTTAATTGAATTTGACAAATAAATTTTAGGTTTAGCCTTAAATTCAAAAGCACACGATCTCATCTTAAGGATTTCGCAACAGGATAGAAATATACATGTCGGGCGGGTATAGCCATAAATGGAACTTGATCTTAATGAATTTGAGATTAATTAACTGATATAGAAATATAGTTGATTAGTTTATTCTGAATGTTTGCACATGACCATCGAAAGAGGCTTGTGGATATATTAGTGTTGCAAGTTAATAAGTTATAACACGAATATAGGAAAACCAATTCATCTTGAGAATAATATTGGGTGGATTCACAATCCTGAATGTTTTCTTCTCATTGAGTGCCTTTGAAAGTTACCATAGTTCTATTTATTTTCTTTACCTTTAATTTAAATTCAATTCAAAATAAAATTAATTTCAATTAGATACTTGTAGGTAATTAGTCTTAAGGATTATAATGTATGTAATAAGTCCTCGTGGGATCAATACATTTTATACTACTTGAGCGATATGTGCACTTGAGTAATGTGTGAAAATCACGATCAGAAGAGAAATATAAAATTTAAAACTATTAATTTCAAAATTTGGTATCGTCAATGGAGTAAACTACAATAAATGTTCTTTATTTAGCAAAGCCAAAGAAATTACGACGCTAAATTTTTTTACGTTTAGTTTCATTATTTATCAGCAATGCTAAAGGTCAAAAGAATAATTTTAGCGTCGCTCGACGTGGCGACGCTAAAAGTTCTTTAGAAACACAGTAGAACAACCATTTCATAATTTCTCTCAAACTCAAACTCACTCTCTTTCTCAAACTCACACCCATTTCAGAACTGCACATATAAGTTTTCTAATTATTTGTGGTTTGTTTTTTAAGTTTTTGTGTAGAAACTAGGGTTGTATGGGGAATTTTGAAATTTCATTATAACCCTAATCACTTGTGTGCCAATGGCTAACTAAGTATTTGGTTGTTTAGCTCATTATGGCAAACAACCAATTTTGGTCCCTCATTTGAGGCACCAATTTGAGGCACTACACAGTGCGAGGCACTGTTAAGTGCCTCATTTCAGACAGTTTGGCAGTATAACACTTTGGTGCCTCAATTTGAAAATTTCATTTAACTTACATTTAGCGTAATTAACATTTTTTATTTTTTCAGATGGCACATTGACAATGCAGGAGACCCCCTCCATCCACCAAAAGTGTGGCAGGTTCCACCTCTGAGCCTCATACTAAGGCTGCTAACCCAACCCCACTGTCTGACGATCTGGGACTATACAAGGGGTATGAAGTTGACGCGTCACGTGAAGACCCATATACGGATATCGATTCGCATATGCGATGATGGATAGAGAAAGTTGGGCCGCTACAACATAAATCTCAACAACGCAAATGGGACTATTGTACGGTATGACGATCCCCAATAGTACATATGCTAGACGAAGATACCGGAGCAGACGCGTCAGGACTTGTTCACAGTCTTACTCGTAAGTATCATTTCCAGTATCAATTTTATTTTTCGTTTTTATTTAAATGAAGTCTTTAACTATTGTATTTTTTATGTAGGAGTGATTCGACGTTGACTTGATCGCTCCGAATGTGGTCAGTACGTTGACCATTGTATGGGCAAGTCATACTCAAACTACCGCACAAAGAAACTCAAGTCCATTTTCAACGAGCATGGTACAACTAATGTTATTTCTCATCGACTGTATGACATTAGTAAGGAGGATTGGGAGCATCTGTGCGGCATGTGGGTTTCAGAGGAATACGCGGTAAGTTATAAATTTCCATAATATGTCATTTTATAGTCTTTTTGAAATAAAATATCAATTAAATTCTTTTTTTTTTTAGAAAATTTGTTAGAGAAATAAGGTGAACCGGCAGAATCTGTGGTTCAACTTTGTTGGAGGATCCAATGTGTTTTCCCCGTATCGCGTGCAACACTGTGAGGTAAGTGAATATACGTTTACTTAACTATATTTTAACAATATTTAATTACTAATTAATATTTTTCGTTTACAGTAAAGCAACACATGAGAGGTGCTGCAGCCCCTCTCGATGTCGGATTTTTTTCCAGCTCACCTACTACACTCAAAATAAAGGTTGGGTTAATGATGTCGCCCGAGAGTGCTATGTAAGTGTTTAATTAAATAAATTATGTAAAATTTCAGTATTTTCCACTATTTTCTAACTAACATAATCTTAAAATATAGGAACGCATGATGGAGATTTAGACATAAAACCTCACGCATGGCACACATGGCTTATAGTTTTGGCTAATGAGGAGCTTTCACATCTGGTGTTCCAAAACACTACCTCTTATAATGTCGGGCTTGACACTCATTGAAGGCGATAGCGGTTACTTCTCGATCTTTTGGCTCCTTGGAGAAGGTCATTGTCTTGAAGGAACAGTTGAAGCTGACTCGAGACTTGATGAACCGGCTAGAGAAGGAGGACCGTGATTAGGAAAAGGCAAGCTTGCAGGCGTTTGTGGAGAGATTGCTCGCTCAAGACAGTTCTGCAGGATCGACTCCATAGTTACTCCAAGGCTGACAGACGCAGCACCGATCCCCACTGATCGTCCTATATGATTTTTTTATTTAATGTATATTTTTTATGTAATAAAATATTTATTATTATATATAATAATAATAATTTTAATTTAATTTTTTAATTTTTTAAATTTAAAATAATTACATATATATTTTAATAATATTTTATTTTTTTAATATTTTAAAATAGATTTAGCATGCAAAATGTATGTATTTAGCGTCGACCGAACAAACATCAACTCTAATAGTTATTCACATTTAAAGACGTTAATATGGCGAAGCTAAAAGTTCATGATCTTTAGTGTCGTTGTTGCTTGTCGACGCAGAATGTTCCACTTTCTGCGTCGTTGTATGTAGATTTTAGCGACGATGTTGAGCAACGTAGAGTTGAATATTAAGCGTAGTTGTAGCTTTATTGACGCTAAAATATTTCTGCGACCAATCTTTACCATCTATTTTATGCGTCGTCGTATTTTGACGTGAAAATTTTTACCGTTGACTTTGACCTCTTTTAACATCGATATTTGGCAACGTTAAAAGACGATATTCTTGTAGTGATAATATCCTTAGTGATGCTCTCGTACAAAGATAGCTTGATATGACTAACCATCCAAAATCCTTATGCTCACCTCAAACCACAATATCGAACACGAACTTAGTCAAGCTCTAGTAAAATGTAGCTTGATGATAATAAGTTTGGTTTCTTCCTTTATTTCGATTAGGGGTGGCAATTTGGGTTATTATTCGTTTATTCGTTCGATTCGATTCGTAAATGGGTCAATTCGATTCAATTCATTTATTAAACAAATCGAATACGAATTTAAGCTCATTGATTCGTTTATGATTCAATTTGTTATTTTCTTTTACTAGTTATTGTTATTTTTCAATTAAAATTCAAGAAGTAATGACTAATTATCATAGAAAAATAATATCGTCGTTATTTGGTGATGTATTTTTAGTAAATCTATTAATTACGTATTTCATATGTATATATTTACGAAGAATTAATGTAAATAAATTATGGTAATTTATGTCATTGAATAATATTAAGACTAAACGAATATTCGTATTCGATTCTTTTAGTAAACGAATCGAATACGAATACGAATCCTGATATTATGATTTGTTTTAGTAAACGAATCGAATATGAATCCAACACATTTTGATTTTCGTTTAGGATTCGATACAAATTCGATTCGTCAATTCGTTTTGCCCGCTAATTTCCACTACACTATTAACAAACCACAAATCTATAATTATCTTTTTCTTTTTTAAAAAGTGTGAAACCAACCGACTCCAACAAAAAAAAACAAGAACAAATAGACAACTTGTTGGTCACAAATTAAAACACTTTCAAGTAGCAAATATTAATCTAAAAATTCAAAATATTTAATTAGACTGATCCCATTATAAAATCTCCACCTGGGACTCACCAAAAATAGATTCAGACCATATGTCTCAATTAGGTCATGACATTTACTCAGAAACAAAATTTTGTTTAATTTTAAATAATTTAATTTATTTTGAGTGGTTTCTTAACAAATAATCTAACAAAGCCCCTGGTTTTGGATGGCCGCGGTTTCGTTGCGCTACAAATCCTAACAGGATCCTTGTAGTTGGGCTTAAATAACACGTGTACGGCTGCTAATTGCCAACTGGTTCATTGTCTAATCAAATCGGACGAATCAGATGTCATATTAAGTGTACTGCCCGACGTTCTGGCTTACTTGATTTGTTCTCCATGAATTTAAACATGTAATTTTAATTATTAAACATATAATTTAAATTATTAAATTTATAAATTATATCAATAAATAGTAAATTAAATTTATATTTTTAAAAGTTTCAAATTTACTGTTAGAATTCATATATTTAATTATTTAAATTATATATTCAATAATTAAAATAACATGTTTAAACCTACGGATATTTAATTCCCTTCGGTAGGTTTAAACATGTTACTATGGATGAATGATTTTAATCTAATTACTTTTGTTGGTATGATCTAAATCTACAAATAACAATATAGGGTGCTATTTTTTTTTTAATAATGTTTATTGAGTAATACGAACTGAATAAATTGTCCTCAACGAAATACTGGATTATGAATGTGCCCAGTGTATGTGATCAGAAATAATAAAAGTAAAAATAATGATAGACTTACCTCCAAATACACATTTAAGAGACACATACCAAGTATAATTTATTCTAAATGAATTTGAATTTAATAATGAATTAAATTATGTTGAGTTTTTTAAAATTTTATAATTTTTTATCACGAGTGTATTTATAAAAATGAATGGTTAGATGTAATTATATATTATAAAAAAACTCAATATAAAACTTAATTCAATATCATATCTATAAGTCCAATAATAATATGGTTTTGTTGGTTATTTTAATTGCTTTATATTAAAATACAGTGCTCATGCGAAGCATAAAGAACAGGTAGATTAATATAGTACTAGAAATATGGCTATACATTTGAAAAAAAAAAAAAAAAAGTTAAATCATGAAAGGGAAGTTTTTGTTACTAAATCAGGAAGTTTGAGAAAATTCGAAGGAAATGCATATGTTGAATGATATTTTATGATAGAAGACGAGCATCCTACAAAATTCCTTTTAAAAAAAAAAGTTTTGGGGTGTCTGCCATGAGATATAAAAATTATTATTTACTTTGTTCTGAATAATAAACATGCACTAAATGATAAGAATCTAGTGAAATAAAGTCATTATGATCATGCTTTTTTCTTTTCTTTTTAGACTCTATTAATATATGATAAGGATTTAGATTCAATGCACTTAATTTGCAGGAATCGATTGTTTTGTTATGGGGGAGATGACGTTTTCAATACTACAACTGTTGTTGGAATATGATTACGACAATGCTCTCTTAATCACTAATATGAGAAGATGCGCCAACAATAGCTTAATAAATATTGTGTGTATATATATATATATATATATACGGTCTTTGAATGTGATGATAATTAATTAATAAAGACAAAATTTGAAGTAAAAAAAAATGGAACAATCTTAGGTGATCAAGCGAATTACTCATTTTCTATTCTTATGTTGTGTGTTTATTGCAACCAATCATAATAATGTTCTTACACGTACTAAAAGACGAATATAAATACTCCTAGACTACCATAGGCTAATAATAATATTAGCTGTTAACGGCTGATTTCGGTCTCAGGGGCAATAAGGATTTTTTACTCCCGAGACAATCCTCCTCCAACTGTGAATTTGTTTTGTTTATGGGAAACCAAAAGCAAATTTAGCAAAAGACAGATAAATGCACCAATCAACAAAGAGATTTAACGTGGTTCGGCGGATTAGATCCAACCTACGTCCACGGGCACAGAACGGACGATATTTTAGTACCGAAATATGCTTTTTTCTGGTCTGTCTTGTGTTTACAAGCCTAATTCCAATTCTTGTTCTCTTCTCCACTCTCAATACCCTCAACTCTCAACTCTCAACTCTCAACCTTTTTTTTTTCTCCTCTTACAAGCACGCTTTCCCCTCCTATTTATAATAGCAAAGAAACAGTTTTCCTTTTCCCATAAGGATTCCTAGTTGAAACTACATTCACTTCCTTTTTCCTATTAGGACACTGACTTATCAACTTTTCCCCATGAAAGTAGGATAACTTATCTT